>OZ018387.1:78928004-79073629 GCA_963969525.1 Ontholestes murinus
TACTTTGGTTATCTAAGGAAATAATTAATAACATTAAATAAAAACAATACTATCATTAAGTAAAAAAACACGTTACCCGGAAATCTATAGATTTACTGAAAAATTTAAAGATCTTAGAAGATTTATAAAATTATTGAACGATAAAGAAGAGCAAAATTACATTTGCAACATTAAGCATTATTTAAATATCTTAATGATATTAAAGGATCAACTCGCAAACCTGGCTGTATAAAAATAGGAGATATGAATGAATTCTTCTCAAGAAATTGTAAATGAATTTGGAGATGATTTCAGCTGGTATATGATACTACCGGAATTCCTGGCGAATTAGAAAACACAATTTCAATAAAACAAATAAGGGAAAGTGTCATATTAAAAGCAGTGATGAAAATAAAAACGATAATGTGCACTAGACTAGATAAATTAGCATTTTTTTCTTATTAAAGATTGTATCAATGTATTTCCTACATCTCTTATATATCTATATAACTTATCATTAAAATTTAAAATCTTTCCAGATATTTCTAAAGGTTCGAAGGTCAGTCCAGTTCACAAAAATGGACCTCAAAATGTTATAACTAATTATAGACCTATTGCAATTATCTCGAATTTCGCAAAGATTTTTTAATGTATTGATTCCATTTAAAAAAAAGAGTTACGATATTTTGAAATTTTAGGAAATGGCGTGTCTGATTCAAAGGCAGGGTTCCTCCAAAGTGAAAATTTTTAACACTGGTACATAAACAGTACTTATGACCAACCATAGGAAAAAGAAAAATTCTTAAATTTTAAATAGAACATCAGAATAATTTTTTTTGTGAACCTCCGCTTTTTACATTTTTTTCAGAAAAACGCCAATAACTCGGAAATGCCATATCGAAATTAAAAACCAGAAAAAGGTTAAAGTTATAAAATATTATCCAAATTAGAAAATGAAAAAATATACAGGGTGTTTCATTTAAAATATATTATACCGCAAAATTGGGACACCCTGTATATTTGAAAATAATTTTACGGCATAGAGATTTTTAAATCAATAAATTTTTATACGAAACATTTTTTTCTATCTCTTACGAGAAAGGCGCTAGGAAAGCCTGACGCACTGTTGCAGGATCCTGTATACATTGTATTTAATTACTTTACATTGTTGTATTTTATTTTATATATTTTATACGTTTACATGTTTTTCCTGTAATTGTGCCTGTTGGATTATTAAATAAATAAATAAACATATATGACATCGTATATAATTTACCGCAACACAGATTAAATAAATATGAAAAGGACTGTTTTTATAAATGTATAAAAATATATAATCTAATTTCAATAAGTCAAATCAATGGCATATCAATTAATTTGTAAGAAGAACCTTACTCGATGTCGGAATATTTTGCAGTGGAAAGTTAATAGTATAATATTTTGTTTGTTTTCTCTGTGACGTGCTACTATTTCTTCAATCACGAAAAACTCTGTATTGCGTTTGACATAAGTAAAAGCAAGTTGCAATTGTTTTAACGATATTGCTATGGCTGCCTCAACAGCGCCTACTCGAATATTGTCGCTCTTCTTTGAATACATTTTGGTAAATATCGCCGTTATTTATCAACCGATTTTATTAATTTTTCGTTATATTCAGAATAAAAAAATCTATCAATTGAGGCATCGCAAGGAATACTTTGCTGTTTTAATTTTAAAGTTGGGCTTCCACCCCTTAGGAGCGAAGGGTTGGGGGTTGAAAATTGTATGTCAGGATAGTAATTTGAAAAAAAAGTCGAGGTATCAAAGCATTTTTCTGAAATAGTGACTCGAGTTTCTATTAATAGATGCCAATTTTCAAATTTCAGCTCTTGATTGAAACTCGAGTCACTTGTAAAAATATAGTGTGATAATAACAAAGAAAGTGTTTTATTTAAATAGTCAAGATTAATCAATTATGTGAACTTTGTTTAAAATCCAAATATTATTAAACATTTTAAATATATTTAAGTTTTAATTATTGATCTAAAAGAGAGCACTCCAATTAAAATAGTAGATTCATGGGATAAGTAAACGTATAAATGAAATTTAAAAGTCGAAATGTATATGAATTATAATAGTAAAGTGGTAGTAGTGTATTAAAAATCTAACAATCATTCATGTCATAAAAGTTTATGCCATGCATTTCGATTGTGTGCCAAACAATTAACTAACACCACATTTACAATTCTCCTACTGCGTAAGAGGCTGTTTACAAATATCGCCTCCCGTTTCGTCAGAGCACCAGAAGCGTGTTGAATGTAAAATTATCACGTTAGTAAAAATAGTTTCAGTGGAATTTATATTTACTTACCGTTTTCCGCGCAGCTATATTTGGAGTTGCGTTATGGAACTGGGTCATATCTGTTAGGTCGACATATTTGGGATGGTTAGAAAGTTGGAGGGGATAGATTGTTTCTTTGAGTTTAGGAATAAAAAAATCTAGTGTGAATAATTAGTAAAACGTAGGATAATTAATTGCTTTCTTTCGCTTATATATTTTATAAATAAGGGAGTAAGGAAGGAATTAAAACATTATAAATTTTCATTTTTTTTTAATTAATAAGATCGAATTTTGACAGGTTGTTTCTTTATTATTATAAATAGCGTTTCCTTTATAGGGAAATATTCAGGTGTGGTAATAAATTAATTCAGATTATAATAAAAGAATGCCGTATGTGATATTCACAAAATTGTAAAATTATATTTACATAAACATAAGTCTTTCTGGCAGTGCAACCATTGTCGCATCGTTACAAGTTGTATGTACAATATAATGTAATAAATAAAATGAAATAATGAGATAGTAATTTAGAAGCACTTGCGGTGGACGATGCCAGGGCCGGATTCTTCGTATTCTTCCTTGGAGATCCACATGGACTGGAAGGTGGAGAGGGAAGCAAGGATGGAACCACCGATCCAGACGGAGTATTTCCTTTCTGGGGGAGCGATGATCTTGATCTTGATGGTGGATGGAGCAAGGGCGGTGATTTCCTTTTGCATACGATCGGCGATACCTGGGTACATGGTGGTGCCACCAGAGAGTACGTTGTTGGCGTACAAGTCCTTACGGATGTCGACGTCGCACTTCATGATGGAGTTGTAGACGGTTTCATGGATACCGCAAGATTCCATACCCAAGAATGAGGGTTGGAAGAGGGATTCTGGGCAACGGAATCTTTCATTGCCGATGGTGATGACCTGTCCGTCGGGAAGTTCATAGGACTTCTCCAAGGAGGTGGAGGCGGCAGCGGTGGCCATTTCCTGTTCGAAGTCGAGGGCGACATAGCAGAGTTTTTCCTTGATGTCACGTACGATTTCACGCTCAGCTGTGGTGGTGAAAGAGTAGCCACGCTCGGTGAGGATCTTCATGAGGTAAGCGGTCAAGTCACGGCCAGCCAAGTCAAGACGGAGGATGGCATGGGGGAGAGCATAACCTTCGTAGATGGGTACGGTGTGGGATACACCATCTCCGGAGTCCAAGACGATACCGGTGGTACGGCCGGAAGCGTACAAGGAGAGTACGGCTTGGATGGCGACGTACATGGCGGGCATGTTGAAGGTTTCAAACATGATTTGGGTCATCTTTTCACGGTTAGCCTTGGGGTTAAGAGGGGCCTCGGTGAGGAGGACTGGGTGTTCCTCAGGGGCGACGCGGAGTTCATTGTAGAAGGTGTGATGCCAGATCTTTTCCATATCATCCCAGTTGGTGATGATACCGTGTTCAATGGGGTACTTCAAGGTGAGGATACCTCTCTTGCTTTGGGCTTCATCACCGACGTAGGAGTCTTTCTGTCCCATACCGACCATGACTCCCTGATGCCTGGGGCGACCCACGATGGATGGGAAGACGGCACGTGGAGCATCATCTCCAGCGAATCCGGCTTTGCACATGCCGGAGCCGTTGTCAACGACCAACGCCGCAACATCATCGTCACACATCTTGGTTGTGTTTTGTTAACTTGTTACTACTCGTACGACAGAAAGGACTGCTGCTACGCGTCTAGACAGCGAGTGGAGAATGTTTGCCACCGGTGGGTTTTATACTACCAGCTCCTTGATCTATGAATAGTATTGCTGGCCCGTGTATGGCCTGGTCGCGTCGCGACGCAGCCGCAGATGCGCACCGTCGTCTAAATATGGCAACCGCGACGATGCCTTTCCGTGGGAGGCAACGCGGCCCATATCCAGACATCCCTTAACTCTCTTACGGCCCTATTACTCAAAAACGACCAATTTTGGAAAATCGTAGTTTTCCTAAAAATTATGCAATTCTTTATCAACAATTATCAATATAAAAGTAATATAGTACATGATAATTACATTTACGGTCGTGCTTTATGAAAAATATTATTTCCAATTTTAGAACGATAGGAAAATTATGAAAATGCAATTAAATTATTAAGAGTCGACATTTTTCATTTTATAAAAAACATTTTATTTCTTATATGACCTAATTATAAAATCCGAACACATCTAAAAATAAATCTCCGGCACTTTACTGTAAAATCCTGCGTTATTATTATTAAACGAGAAAACTACGCGCTTAAGTTCGACGGCCAGAGAATTTTACCAGGAAGAATAAAAAATGGTGTTAATAATCTACTACTTTTCCTAAATAACTTTACCAATTTTTATTTAAATATTAATTTACTTAAGCAATGAACTATTACATGTATTTACCAAAAACTTATATGCAATATTCGATTAAATTGTATTTAGTGCAATAATTAATTTTAACTAGACAATTACAATATTGAGCAATTGGGTAAATGTGTAATTAATTAATTTCACTTGGTTTTCTTGGTTTTATTTGTTTCACAATTTTTATTTAGTTCACTTCCCTAACTAGTTTCGATCACACGATCATGTTAGTAGTTTAATTACAATATTGGTAAATTTCTAATAGATACTTCTGTACTTGAAAAATAATATAGATTCTTTTGCGATGATGGAGTTCAATTAATGTAATATTTTTGAAGCTTCTTAAGACGTATGCCATTAAAAATAATTCTCGGTTGTAACATTATGATAAAATAGTTTAAATAGTTTTCTGAAGGACTATTTCTTTCATCTAGTTTTTTGCATAATAAAGAATGTCATATTGACATAGGAACCTTATTATAAAATGATAAAAGCTACTAGGATCGCAGAAAGTGTAATGGTATATCCTATCGGTAGAAGAAAGGCAGGGTTTGAGTAGAAGATCATTTTGGTAAAATCCACGATTCTGATAATCTAAATTATATGTACGATTTTTTTAAATTTTCTGTTTAACTCATTTTGAAAAGTCATGTATTAATAAACAAATAAATAAATATTTAAATAAATAATTAACTAATTCGACTCATTTTTTCAAGATCAAGCTAATAAGCTAACTATATCAATATGAGCAGAAACAAAAAATGCATTAAATAAAATTCATTATATAGTAATATATACAAAACGGGTAATAAAAGTTGAATATAATGGCTAAATATATTTCTTGTAGCCAGGCTTGAATCTAAGAATACTTCTAAAAAGTAAACACCACAGGTTGTAGCAGACGTAATCTAAAATTAATTACCTACGCTAGAAATCAACAATGAATATGGAGTTAATAAAAATAATAACCAAACATATTTCATTGCGAATTTAATTTTAAACGATTTATAAATTTACATTTTACTTTTGAATATCTACTTTTTATTTAATAAATTTAAAAATACGAAAACATTTCGTGAATCTACAACAGTGAATCTCTTACTTAGAATACAAAATTGTTTGTCATAGGCAGGAACAGATAATAGATATTTTTGAGACACAAAAAAGTGACAAGTGAAGTACATATAATACGAAAAAATTAACTTAGAGCACAATTTTGTACCCAGTTATACAGCTAGCGTTTTATTAACAAAAAAAAACACAGCAATTGTTTAAATTAAATATTTTTCAAAGTAAGCATTTTATGGTGATATAATAAACCTACAATTATTATAGGATGTAATACTTGCTCTGGTAAGAAAGTAATCATTTGTATACGATTATATTTTCATTTGCTGTCCATTTCGTTTAATTTTTATAAATTAGTTTCTATAGAATTTCATGAAATGATCATATTAAAAAGAAGAAAACCAATTTTAAAGATTAAACCCCCATGAGCGTTTAAATCCATACCATATAAGACACGCTATTACATAACGTTGAGCAAAAGTTAAATTGTTAATTCACAATAAAATAGTAATCCTATAAAAAATTGAGATGGAAATAAATTTAAAAATAATTTTTACGCAAACTGTTTTATGAATCGTTTCATTTCCGTAAGTCTAAACCAGACTAAAATGAACATAAAGGTCAGTGGTCTGTTTTCCTGGAAGTGTAGTGTAATACAATGTATTTTATTTTTATTTTAAATTCGAAAACTTGGTTTATTCTCAATGGCTCGTTCTCATTAGTATTAGAGAAAAAGAAGATAAATTAATGATATGTGCCTATAATTCAATATTAAAATTAAAAATTAACAAATGGTTATATTACACGAATTATTTATTTTAGTGACATAATGACAATAAATCTACTTCTATATATCAGTTATTATACAGTGAAAAATCTGCACATATATATATATATATATATATATATATATATTTAATAATAATAAATCAGATTTATTTTTTTAAGATATACATGAAATAACATAAAAGTGTTTAAGCATATAAATAAGAAAGTAGTCAAACCAAATTATAAATATTAATGAAAATGAAATTAATATTCATTCACAGAATATGGTTCAGTTGATTTTTTTTAAATTTTATTTTTAAGTTGGTTGATATTATTAATTTTACGATAACACATAGGGAATCTATTATATAGTCGCATCATCATATAGTGTGGTGCTTTCTTCAAAAGTATTAATGCAAGTTTTGGGTAATTATATATACTGTTCCTTGTATTATGTGGATTGATATTCAAATGCTCACTAAAAAGTGTTTTATGTTGATAAATAAAAATTAGACAATAATAAATATAAATTGCTGCCACTGTAGCAGACAATTTTCTTGAAACATTCCTCTAAATGAATCTCTCCAATTCATGTTGTAAAGTAGTCTTATGGCACATTTTTGTGTTGTAAAATATTGTTAGCCCCGTAGCTGCACCCCATCATATAATTCCATACATCATCATTAAACAGAAATATGCATGATAATAACGTAAGTTGATTCACATAATGTTTAATAGTTTGTATACAATATGAGCTGAGCTAATCCATGTGTAATATGGAAAGAGGAACTAAACAGTTAATAATACACGAAATTCTTACGTGTAAAAATGAATTACTCAATAAAATTGAAGCATTAGAAAGAAGATTGTTATTAAAAATTGAGGACATTAATAAAAGAACACTAGAATTAGAAGAAGAAAACAAAATACTAAAAGATAAACTGAAACAAACACAAGGAAAAGCAGTAAAAAACAATTTTGTAATATATGGTCTACAAAATATTAAGAATAAGTATATCTACAATAGAAACATTAAAAAATACTCTAGAAATTACATTGACTACTTTTGATGTAAATAACATATAACCAGGTCCAATAATTATAGAAAAAAAAAATTCTTGAAAGAAAAGATATTTTACAAAACATACACAAATTGAAGGGTACAGATATTTATATTAATACTGAAGAAATGCCAGAGGATAGAAGACGCAACAAAAATTTAAGGAAATATTTAAATGAAGCAAAATTAATAACTAGAACAAATGCTAAATTAACGATGGTAAACTATACTAAACGGGCGCGGTATACTGAAGGGGGACTTTTACAAACAAATGACAACTAATCGAATACAGCAGAACAACATACACAATGTGTCTCTTCAGCCTTACTGATCAGCAATAATTTAAAACTGTCTCAATTCAAGAAGATGAATCAAATTTTGACCAAGCCGCTAGAAGAAATGGAACAGTTGTAAATATCCTAATTATATACAAATTTATTGCAAAAAAACTGTAAAAATCTCTTTAAAAAAATATATGGAATCGGATTATTTTAATAGCACCATAGTGGGAGATACAAATATTGATATTTTTAGAAATTTCATATTATCTGGATATACTAAGTGAATACTACTATACCTCCACAATTAATAAGCCTTCTAGAAATACGACATGCTTTGACCATATTTTTATTAGATCACAAAATTCTGTCAAAGAAAATTGCATATTACCCATGATTTTAGACACTAACATAATAGATCATTATTCAATAGTCCTACAAATTGTCTTTGGAATTCATCCACCAAATTTAAATGATGTTGGAATACACGTTTTAAAAACTACACCAATATAAATAAATTAAAAAATATCTTAGCAATATGTGTTGAGACGAAGTTTATGCAACACAAAATGCTGAATCATCAACAAATGTATCCATTGATACAATTCGTAAAAAATCTATGCATGCCTATCAATAATAATTACTTCCAACAAAAATAGAAAGTGCAAACAGTGGATAACCAGTGCTCTGGTTCGTTCTATAAATAACAAACATGAGATGTACATTCTAATGAAACAAGATCCTGAAGATACCAAACTAAAAATAGAATATATAAAATACAGAAATTAAATAAGCATTATTATCAAACAAACAAAGAACAATTTCTACAAATACTAGATCTATGAGGACCAACAAAATAAGAAAATATATATGGACATTAATATTAGAATTAACGCAAGCAAGCCAGAAACACCATATTAACCAAATAGAAATTTCAGACAGTAAAGTTACGCAAGATAAAACAAAAATCTTAGAAATGTTTAATACTAGATTTATAAATGTAGGGATTAGCTACAAAGATAACGCAAGATCCGAAGTACATTCCACCAAAAAAGAATATAATCAGTTTTTTATCTCACAGAAACCAATTAAGAGGAAGTAATGCAAACAATAACTAAATTGAAAAATAAGAAATCAATCGGAGCTGATGGAATTAAAGCAGAGTTAATTAAGAGTATAGCTGAGCATATCTGTACTCCTTTTATATATACTAAATACTATATTCACTACAAGGATTATTCAAATAACATTCAAAATTTCACTGGTGGTGCCAATACACAAAGAAAGAGATGACACAAATTAAATAACTATCGTCTCATATCGCTAATACCATGTTTTGCGAAAGTCTTTAAATTAATTTTAAAAAGCCGCCTAGATAAGTATATAGCAAATTATAATCTTTCATCACCATCACAATATGCATTTCAATCAATTAAGTCACGTGATAGACCAACGCTTTCGACACAGTAAGCCACTCTATACTTCTTAATATACTATACGGGTATGGGATAAGAGGGAGACCTTATACATTATTAAAATATATTACACAGGAGACAGTCCGTAAAAATAGGAAATAACATAAGTTAATCATAGAAGAATAAATATGTAGTTCCTCAAGGCACAATTCTAGGGCCCCTCCTCTTTACAATATATCTGAACGGATTATTTTCAATAAAGAATACAGCGAAAATAGTATGCTATGTAGATGATACTGGTCTATTTTACAACTCAAATACCTGGACTGAACTAAAATCTATGGTGCAAATAGATTTCATTAAGATTAAAAAATGGCTTGATCACATGCTGCTCTCTGTGAACTTTACTAAAACCTGCTTCTTTCCCTTCACGTGTCTACAAACAAACTTACCAGACAATCAACATATAACCATCAAACAAAACAGCGAGGAAATTAAAATATAACTAGTTAATAAGGTAAAATACCTAGGTATTATAATAAATAGCTATCTAAAGTGGAACGAACATATTAATTTCTTAACAAAAAAAACAAAAATATGTTACAAAATTAATTTTCTTAAAGACATACTAAATGTAAACCACCGTAGAATCAAATACCAGTAACTAGCTGAGAGTCATATAACATACGGAATCGTAGGCTGGGGTAGAGTCCGATATATTAACTTAGTGACTTTAGGAACACTACACAAGAGGATATTAAAAACTATTCTAGGCAAAGAACCAACTTTTCCTACTTATCAATTATATATAGATGCAAAATTATTTGTTGTCACTCTAGAAGGACTGAATTTGTGTAGGTACAGCAAATAAGGGGAAACATTTTGAGTTTCTGAAATAACAAGATAATGGGTGCTTTTAGAAATTTCAGCGTTTTGTAAATTTCTGTTATGGGTAATAAGTTTTATTATTTTTCATTAATTATGCTAATAAATATTGTTGTCATTTGTTTTTACATGACATTTTTTCTAAAAGTAACTGTAGCCATATATTTTCATTTACACCTTACAGGGTGAACCACTTCGAAAACAACGAAAAACAACAACGAAAATTTAAAAAATCTAAATATCTTTGGAATGATAAGAGATATCAGTTTTCGGTTTTGACGAAACAATATGTAATTTCATTTTCTTTTTTGTAAGCTGCTTCGAGTTATATCATTTCATTTGATATTTCTGAAAAAAATACATAAATAGGGTTAAGTGTTACATAACGCCCTCTAGTTGCCAGCGCATAGATTGAATGTGTTAATGTTATTTATTTTTGTAATCAACTTCTAATACTCTTTCCATTGAGCCTAAGCTTGTGAAAATCGGTTAAGGTATACGGAAGTTACAGACCATTTTCTGTAAACAAAAGTATACTTCCCTCACCACTTAACTGAAGGTGATAGAAAAAAATGACTTAAGCAAAAATTGTAAACCAAGTACAGCAGTTTCTAATTTTGATAATTTTCAATAGCCTTAATGCGGTAATATTTTGTAAAAAACGCAAATTAATTATGCAAGTGATAAAATGCGCCACTTAGCGGAAAGCTACACATTTAAAAATATTTTAACGCATCTTCTTTTGGCCGATTATGTCATTAGAATTTGTTTCCCCAAATTCTAAGATATACGGTTTCCGAGATACGGCCAGTGGCCACCCTTAATGAATCACCCTGTATATAAAAAATAGTGACGGACTCAGAATACTTTGGTAAGTTCTAAAATATCTGATAATCATACATACTATTGTTATTTAGAATAAGTAATTTTACTTTCGATTACATAAATATAACTTGAAATTAAAGTTGATACCTTTTATGCCATATTTGTAAACCACATTTAGTAAAATATTAAGATCTACACAATCGAAAGGTTTGGACAGATCCAAAAGAAATTCAAAGGTGATTTCTTTAACATCCATTTCCATTCCTATGTGGTAGTAGTTTTTCTATCTATATATCCATGTTGAGCTTCGGTAAATAAATTATTTTTATGGAAGAAGGCAACAGTGCGGTTTTTAAAGATATTATCAAATATTTTAGAGAATGTGTTAGAATTCTTATTGGTCGATAATTCATAAAATCATTGGGTACTCCTTTTTTCAAAATAGGGCGGATAACAGAGTATTTCAGGTAATCGGATTCCAAAGCTCTATCTATTATGTGCGCTAAATGTGATTTTATGTTAAATTTTAAATTACCACCACTGTTTTAACATCGATTCCTTTTCAGTGTGCCATATTCCAAGTTACTTTCGTGATATTATTGCCATTATTTAATTTGTTGCTAAATTTATCTCTCTTGGATTGAATTAAAGTTTGATTTTACTATATTTTTCTCAGTTTATAAATGTTTTTGCAGGAGTTGTCAAATTATTTTAAAATATTAAGCATACCTAATCTTTTTTAAGGTTGTATATTTGATTAAAAATATACTCAAACATTCATTGGTGTTAGTTGTGTTATAAACTTGATGCCAATAATCGAGTTTTAGTTATTAAAAATAGTGCATGATCATTTATGTTTTGTTTATTCTGTTTTGTATTTCTATATAAGCCACTTGTCATAAGAAAACATGCATGGAATAATTAATATTTCCTTATTTTTTTCTCATGATACCCAACTTACTATACGTAGAACGTATAGAAAATTAAGAGTTGTTTATATAAAAATGTTTCACCACGTGATAAACGAGAACCAAATTCAACAAGTATAGAAAATTGTAATATTTTTTGTTAACCTAATAATATTATATATTTTATCAAGATAGTAAATAATATTTCTAAAAATAAATTAAATTGTTGGTTCTTTTTTTCCAAGAGTATATGTTTAATGACTGAGTTATTTTACTGTTCAAGTCAATTTAAATAACCGACTTGCTATGACAATATTTTTATAAAAATATACATTCAAAGGATTTTTTCACAATTCATAAAAAAAACTAAAATGAATAACTACTGTGAATGTTATTAAGCCGTAATTATCTACAAAATTCTTTTTATTAATCAAAATGCTAGATATTTGAAAGGCATATCATTTATCGAGCACTTAAATTCCGCAGTAAATGCACCGGGACACCATTTTGTTAATAATCAAGCATAGAACGGAGGTCAATTGCTACTTCTGATTCCGATCTTACCTCACATAATTATTATACGAGTTGGAAACGTAATGGATATAAATTCAAGTATATATCCATATAAACGTATCCAGGACATGGCTTTGAAAATTAATTAATACTAAGTAGGGCAGAACTACTACAGAAAAATGAATAATGCAGTAAAAATAAATTTAAAGAATTGCTATATCTACTTTTAATATATTATAATCTCTTTAAATTGAAATTCCCAAATAAATATTATTGTTTACCCGAAGAGATAAATACTCCCTAGTAAAATCTGTCTCCTTGTCTCCAAGTTTACTATGCTGTTGAGATCCAAAATAGATTGGAACCGGTCCGTGGAAGTTGTAATAATTAATTGTATATTATTGTTAAATGCGAGTCTTAACTACATCAATCTGAATTTAGCTTATACTATAAATTTGAACTTATTTGATAATCCTAATAAATCACAGAGTCTATGCTATTTTTCCAAAGCACTTGTAAGTTTAGGCTGTACTTAAGAAATAATAAAATATGATTAATATTTATATTATAAAACAATTATCCTTAAAATCTACTGTTCTCGTAATCTTTAGTGCAGTTTTAGGAGACGACAAAACATGTTTTATTAGTAGTATATTCTATTTCTAATAATATATGTTCTTCACCTAAAGAAGCTATAGTGTGGCGAAACAATTTGCGTGAGTTAAATAAAACTTCATACTATATGCAAAATAAATGATAACGATTTAAAAATGCGGTATATACTTCCTTCGCTGCACTCTTGATGAACTAAACAAGTGTTTTAATTTAAAATTACCTAAGATTTAAAAATGTATACAGGGTGAGTTTTTTTCGATGTTCTCTATGGGGATCTCGGAAACTATAAGAGATAGAGAAACGGTTAAATGGGGAAAGAAGTGTAGATTTACGAGACGAATAATATTCCACTTTCAAAGTTTTCAAAAAAGTCAAGGGTAACTAGATATTTTGAAAAAAGTAAAAAGTGTCAATTTTTTCAAATCAGTATATCTCGGTTATTATAACAGATAGAAAAAAACTGTAAAGAACAAAGTTTTAGATAATTTTATGTAGATTAATAAAAAATAATCAGAAAATTTTTATCGCCATTATTTTCAGAGATATGACACAAACTTACATTTTTTAAATGGAAACCATAGTTGGCTATAGCCTCATTCAAAAGGTATTTTTTTCTCTTTAATACAATATGACATACGACATAGTTATTTATAAAATAAGTGAGTTATAGTCATTTTAAATTTTATTATAAATAAAAAATGGGTAGCCATGAAAAAGATGAAAGTAAAACAATTGCAGTTGTTTATAATAATAGCAATATTGTAATTATTAGTTCTACAAAGTTAAACAAAAATGAAAAACCAGCATAAGAATAATAATTTTGTAATTATCAAATGGCCTTTTGCATGTGGTATAAACCCATTTGTCAAGAGGATAATACGTTTCTTACAAAAATAATATGAACAGATGAATCGCGATTTACTAATTGTGGTATTTTTAATCGTCACGATGAACATAGATGAACTTAAGAGAATCTACGAAAAGTTTCACAGAGAAAACTACAAATTAAATTTGGGTTTAATCCATTGTGTGTTTGGATTAATAATTCTTGGTCCATATATTTTTGAAAGCTCACTAAGTGAAAATGATTACTTTCATTTTCTTCAGAAAACATTTGAAGATACGTTCGATTGTTTAAATTTATCATTACAAGAAAAATTGAAATGGTTCCAATATGACGGTGCTCCACCTCATAACATGTTGGCTTTACAAATTATTTAAATGATGCTTTTCTTAACTCATAAGTGGGAAGAAATAAACTAATCCCAGGGCCACCTAGATATCCCGATTTGCGCGTTTTAGATTTTTTTCTGTGGGGTTATGTAAAAAACAAAGTATATGAAAAATCATATCAATCTGTGGAGGATCATAAACTAGCTATTATTGAAACATTTAATTCAATTTACATGAGAATAGTCAAAAAGCCATAAATTCAATTGTAAAAAGATATAATTTATGTCATAATAGTATTAATAGTGGACTCTGACAATTTATTTTTAATATTGAAATTTCTTTCCCATTGATATATTGATAATTACAGAATTACTTTATGCTGTTGTTTCATTTTGATTTATCTCTGTAAAACTAATAATTACAATATTGCTAATATTATAAACAACTGCAATTGTTTTACTTTCACCTTTTTCATGGCTACCCATTTTTTATTTATAATAAAATTTAAAATGACTATAACTCACTCATTTTTAGAAATAACTATGTCGTATGCCATATTGGATTAAAGAGAAAAAAATTAACTTTTGAATGAGGTCACAGCCAACTATGGTTTCCATTTAAAAAAAAATTAAGTTTGCGTCATATCTCGGAAAATAATGGCGATAAAAATTTTCTGATTATTTTTTATTAATCTGCATAAAATTATCTAAAACTTTGTCCTCTACAGTTTTTTTCTATCTGTTATAATTACCGAAATATATTGATTTCAAAAAATTGACCCTTTTTACTTTTTTCAAAATATCTAGTTACCCTTGACTTTTTTGAAAACTTTGAAATTGGAATTTTATTCGTCTCGTAAATCTACACTTCTTTCCTCATTTAACCGTTTCTCTATCTCTTATAGTTTCCGAGATCCCCATAGAGAACATCGAAAAAAACTCACCCTGTATATAGTCTGTCCGTTGGATCTTCCGTCGTACGTGACAAAATATCGCTTCGAGAAACGACACAAAAACATTCAGTCTGATAAAGTAAACCAAATGCGTTAGAAAAAGAACGCATTGTAAAACTTTCGTCGTTTTCTGAAGCGATAGTTTGTGACGTACGACGGAAGATCCAACGGACAGACTATAGTATTTATTATTTCAGTAAATGTTTTTATTTGTATTTAAAATCAATTTTATAATAAAGCTGTACTGAAGAGATCGAAACACGTGTCTGCAGATGGTTATAAACTTGAATGCTAGATTATTTTATTTGCTTTTGCTAATTTAATTTAATGAAATGTCTAAATTCAATGTTTGTTTATTACTTTTCATGTTATATTCAAATTAAAACAGTATAAAGTACAATTTATCATTTATTAGTATAAATATTCAACCTCTACCCTGCCCTTTACACAAACACACAATTAAAAACATTTTTAGGCAACATTTATATACTCAATAAATTGCAACCAATGCTACAAAATGTATATAGGACAAACGCAAAGAAATTTAAGCACACATCTACCACATTAAAAATCAAAACCCTGAGAAATCAGCTGTCGCTTATCATTCACTTAACACAGGCCATTGATTTTCAATCAACAATACAAAATTATTAAAATTTTCACCATCTTACAAATTAAATATGTTGGAAGCAATCGAAATGAAAAATCATGAAAACAAATTACTTAATTTTGATTTAAGTCAATTAAATAATCCACTATTAGAACTAATACATGCATTTTGTCCAAATTAACAATATTAACCTTTTTCTCTTTGTAAACCATAACTTTTAAATTATTTTTATTTATGATTGATTGTTGAAGCCATGACTTTGTGATACATCTTGATTACGAAATAGGTTTAAGAAATAATAACACTTTGCTAAATAAAATGTGTAAAAATTCGTGATACTAGCAAAGTGTTATTATTTCTTAAACCTATTTCGTATTTTTATTTAATTAACTTTTTTTGACTTTTGTATTTAATGTATTATTTTCAATGTCATTTTAACTATTGATAAAGAACACTTCGTGTTCTAAATGTGCATCTAGCCAATAAAAACAATTTTTGTGAAGAAAGTGATAATACTTTAATTACAATTTACTATTTATTGGTTTATTCAACAGAAATATTTTCATTCAAACTAGTGTTGCTTTGATAGTTACTATTAGTAACACGGAAATTAATTTTGTATTATTCTATGTCTGTCGTGGTATTAGCCTGAGAAGTAGTTGTTTCAAAATTAATTTGTTTTGTAGTCTTAGTCAAACTTATTGTTGTAAATTCACGAAATGTTTTTATATTTTTAAATTATTAAATAGTTTTTATCAAAGCAATATTACTTGAGATACAATTATTTTTATCAAGAAATTTGTTTTAAATGATATTGGATTAAAATGTATGATGATTATTTTAACTTTTTTATTGTAAAATTTATATCTACAGTTCTGTTGCAATAATAATTAATCTATATCCATGTAAGTGGTATGTGTAGTAATTTTTGTATATATAATAAAAATTCATTACAAAAAAGGATAAAATTCATAACAATTTTGAAAGTTAAATTTTCACATATTCTGGAAATTTGTATATGATGTATGGTCAGTGTAACGGAAAAATTTCGTAAATAATTTTATTGTTAAAGACTTAGTTTTTAACAACAATTATTTTATAAAATTAAAAACAATTTTTGAACAGTACATCCAAATATCCTCCGTTGACTTTTTAATATTCTTGGAATCGAGACTTACATAATGCTTCTCGGCATATGAAAAGGTATTGCTGCAATCTTGTCGCGAATCCGCTATTTGAGGGCTGAGATTTTCCTCGGTGGATCAATTTGGAACACTTGTGTTTTCAGGTATCCCCATAAAAAGAAGTCGTAAACTGTTTGGTCGGGAGACCAAGGGAGACAATGAATATACGCGTTTCGAGAAATCACACGCCCCGCAAACAAAGCATTCACAATATTCATTGGGATTCAGGCAGTGTGGCTTGTTGCCCCGTCTTGCTGGAATATCATTTACTCATTTTCTGAAGAGCGGACGAGTTATGGTGTGAGGAAGTTCTAAATCATTGCAGCATATCACTCCGAATTAACTGTCGCTGCATTTTCATCCTCATCATCGAAAGAATAATAACCGACAATATTGTGACTGTAGTGATTTATGAAGTACACAAGGGTCTTCCCTCGTTTTGTATCTAAAATTTTGTTTATTAACATCACCGGAAAGGTGGAAGTGCGCTTCATTGCTCATCCACAAATTATTTAGTTGGTTGCCATTTCCCTCCAGTCTGCCAAGCATAACCTCAAAAAAATCGCACAGGTTGTTGATAATCACCCGGATTAAGAGTTTGCACAACCTGCATTTTGTAACTGCGTAACCTTTCACTCGTCCAACGATTTATTGTAAACTATATGGCAAACCATGCAGGTTATGATAGGTCGGCAACTGACGTTTTCACAATTTCGCCACGAGCTACTAACCCCACCTCAAATCTTCCCATTTTACTGGCGGACCCTGCAGAAGACGAAAAATGAAAAAAAATATAACGACTGTATAGGTGTTACTGTTCTTGCCCTATTCCTTAAGAGATTTCAAGGTTACGTACTTAATATACTATACTTATATAAAACACTTTCTTATTAAAATTCATCTGGTTTCATTTTTCTATTAACTTTCCCGATACTTGGTCGATCAATAATGACCATTAATAAATGATAGGTTATGCTCCTATAGAAGATTAAAAGCACAATTCTGCTAGATTGAAATAGTAAAATATAACTCTAAGCATCTATTTGCGAAATCGTATGAAGATACGGTATAAATAAAGTAGTAGGAAAATCACCTTTGGTAATATTACATAAAAATAATTGATGGTTGCTTCACAGTATATTTTTCCTTATCCCATTATCTCACGTAATCCTCAATACAAATAATGTTTAATGACAATATTGTCATACCATCACAAAGTAACAGAATGTGATTTTCACTAGTGTTCAATGCATCGCTACTAATACGACCAAGTTATAGAAATTGTTTGTCCGCATAGTTATTGCAGCAAAGAATTTTTAAAGTAATAATCTTCTTTTTTAAGTGCCGTTCTCGGTAGGGAACGTTAGCGACTGCCATATTTGTGATTGTTCTAAAGCTCTCTCATCATCATCGCCGTTTATACCAATATATTGCTCTAAATTCCATAACCACGATAATTATTTTTTGGCGTCCTATACACGTTTTTCCTCATATTTTACCGTTTAGAATCAATCAAAGAAATTCATATCTAGATCCTTTGCATAGGTATCTAAGGTATTAGAGCTTTTGGCGTTTGACTATCTGTAATATTAGTTTACCGTGAACTATTCTTTGAAAAACTGCTTGTCTACGATACTTTGGACAGCTTTAAAGTCCACATTTCAAACGCTTTGTTAATTTTTCTTGTGTGTCCATGTTTTCTAACAGTACAGTAGCACCGCTCAGATGTAATATCTTGCAAATCTCTCTCTAGTTGTTAGGCACTGTGAATTATTCGTTAATAAGAGTTTTAGATTTTGAAATGCTGATCTGGCTTATTCAATTCGGCTCAGATATTTAAATTTCTAAACTCTTCCTATAGGATTTCCATTTAATCCCAATATTGTTGAGCCTGAGACAGTTTTGTTAATAATCACTTTTTTTTAACATTAATGGTAAATTCCCACTCTTCACAGACATTGTTTATTTAAGTCCATTAGCGGCTTATGCTAGAATGGCAGTATAGTCTGCGAAACTAATACTTCTTCTTCTACTTCTTTTGCAATTCCGTTTCGGTCATTTACTTTTTCTTTTGAAATGTTTTTTGAATACATATTAAATAGTGTGGGGGAGCACATAGCCTAGCCTTGCACCTCGTTTGGTATTAATTTGTTTGGAGTGTTGTTGTTTGCAGTGATATAGACTGATTGTTTCCATATAAATTTTCTCTCAATCTGATTTGTTTCATTTGTTGAGTAGCTTGGAGTATCCCTGTCAAAACTTTCTCGAAGGAAATAAAACATACCTTCCGACATCGTTAGAGTAGGATTAGCATTGAGAATAATGCTTCTCTAGGTCCGAGTCATTTGCGAAAACCGAACTACCCTCGATCCAGAGTATCTTTGCATTTGAATTTGCAGTTGATTCTACTATGCAATATATGCAGTACTAACTTGAGAGCATGGCTCATTAACCTAATAAACCTATAATCTTCACATTTCTTAGCATTCAATATTTCAGGAAAAGGAAGGAACGTTGATTACAGCAAATTCTCTGGAATGTGTCCCGTGGCGTACATCTGATTTATGAACACTTTTAGTTCTTTTATATTGTCATAGTTCGATAGTTTCATTCAATCATTAGATATTTGTCGGGGCAGCTGGCTATAACGTGGGACTCTCTTAAAAAAATTTCCATGTATGTTTCCCATTCTGCCATTCTTTCATCTGTCTTGATGATTAATCGTCTTTGGTTGTTTGCCGGAGTGAGTATGGTGTGATGGTGTGTATTTTGTTTGCATCTGAGATTTTTCTGATTTTTTATGAGTGTTGAATTCATCCAGCTTCCTCTGAAACAGTTCTATTTCATTGAATTTTAATTTTTTGTGTCTCTTTTTTCACTCAGCTTCACTGGTGAAATAATAATAATGTAACATTGTTATCAAAATAAAAATGAGCATTAAGAGAAAAGAAGGTTTTCTGATCTATAAAATATGTTTTGCAATTGACATTTATTTCTATCCAATGAATTTTTTGGCCTAGACTTAATAATTGAAAGAAGAGACGGGTCCTTTATGTTCTGTTCGATATCTGATCAGGGATTATTTTTATGTCTTTTATAGTATTGTATAGGAATAATGTCAATCTTCGCAAGAAAAGCAACCAAGTCAGAGAATTCCAGGGCAGATTTACAAAGAAACAACAATGATTGCTTACGCAACATTATTTTTTTTTCGTGAAAATTAAATATTGATATACAGGTGCAGTAATGATGATAATCAAAATAGTATTTGTTTTAACTATTAGTTGGTAGTTTTGCATCATATATGATGTATAATTGTGGTGCAGAAACTTAAGTTATTTTGGTTACCGCATTCAGAGATATATATTTCGGATTTTTATAAATGTAATATTTACAATCTTAAACTTTTCTTGATCTTCAGAAGAACCAAGGAGCAATTAGTTAAACGTGGTTTCTGAAGCTATACATGTAAAGTACTATGATCCGCATTATCTTATCTTCTCCATGATTAAACTTGTTATCTAACTACTTTATTTCCTTTTGGGGAAAATTTTTGAATATGTGCCTGTGGTTTGAACAGAAAATATATCCTAGATTCAAGCATTTCATCATTTACTTTACTACTTTCGTCACAATCACTGTGCTTTCAGTGTATTATGTTGTATTTAATGCTTTGTACTTCTGTCATTATATATAATGTTAATAAATAATAATAAGTAATTGCCAAGAATTTTAACGTAAGGTCAGGGACAATTCACTTTATAGAATGTTCTTCTACAATAATTCTATGTATGTTGCATTTACATTATATTATGGTGTAATAAAATTGAACATAAATTATGTTATTCATAAATCGTCAAATATAATGAATCTATAAATGGAGCAAAATTTCAACTTTCAATAATATTTGAGTGTATACTTTAAATAGCAAATATTTTTTTCTTTGGTCTAAATAAATACTTATGAAGGTAGATGAATTATTTTGGCACGTATGATTTGGAACCAATCCATTTATGATGATTCATAATTTATAGTAATACCATACTATAAAACATGTGGGCATTCAAGCATCTCATTAATTCTCACCTACTTAAATAAGTAGGCAAGTTAGTAATCAAAATATTTAAATATTTCATTAAATGTTTTTAATTAATATTTTAAACTTTAAAAAACATATTTTAATTTTAAATTTTATACACGTAAAATTAATGATTTTTGATACTTAAAAAAATCAACAACTAGCAGCATCAGCAAGTTATAAGAGGTTTAATCTTTGTTAACTAGTTGTATAACAGTATTTTTATTTAATCAGTATTATAGGATTTTTTTATGTGCAATTGAAATATAAACTATTTTCCGAAAATAACGTGCATCCTAAAAATTCCATGACATATAAGTCCAGAATCCATGTTGAGGATGTAGGTGGGTGGGCAGGTCTCCAACATTTGGGACAATTGCAATTATGATACCACCTCGGCATTTTCTTAATTTACTCGTTCCCAATGTTGTTCCACTAGATTTCGAGCATTTTAAAAATAACCACACGTCTTTTCGGCGTTGTGTTAGTTTTGTGCCAACCAGCGAAGATACACATACAGAAGCAACCACTCGAAATTGAAATACTTAGTTTACGTTCAGCAGTAAAACTAAATGAGTGTTAAACATTCGCTAACAAGTGTAATCAATTAATAATTCCGCACTAACAATCACACTTTGAGGATAACATGTAAAAATGCTGCTGCTGCCTCTGCATTTAAATGTGGACTGTGTTATAAAGGATTAAAACCTAAATATGCTTAAGGAGTGTCCAAGTCTTTGAAATTAGTGTAGTCTATAAGGAAATTGATAATAACCGCTTGTTGCTGTCTATATAAGGAGTGTGCATTGTGAACATCTAGATTGGTTGAGTTTTGGGGGGAAATCGGAAAATTTATATTTACGGAGCATTAGGCTGTATTAATAACTCACGTCTTGAAATTGTCTTATGTCTAAATTTGGATGTGTCTACGCGAAGTATATTCAGCGCGCTACAAATTCTTTCTAAATTTATATCGCGTTTCATAACATTGCGTTGCTTTAGCTTTAAACTGAGTAAAATATCTTTCACGCTTTTGTGGAAATTATTAACGATATCAGTACTTTAGTAGAGCTAAAAATATTTTATTATAGTTAGTACGACATGTACAAGCGTTTTTGCATTGTTGTCAGTTGCTTAGAAATGCTTGAGCAATAGTTAATTATCGTTAATGGAAAACGTTATACCTGTTCTTCGTATGCAAAAGATATGGTGGTAAAAATTATTTTGGATATTAGTGTAAAAGTTCCAAACGTAATTTATTAAAGTCAAAATTATTTTTGCATCAATTATTCAGTTTCTTAAAAATACATATTTTTATTAAAAACAATTTCATTGTATAAATTTTATCAATCAAATATATATTTAACCTTTTGTAAATTATTTGATTATATCAGTTTTCTTATGTTTATCTAAAAGTAATCATCAAGTTATATATTAGATACCATTTCTTAGAAGAAATTAATTCGTTTGTAAACATGTGATACATCTTATGGAAAAATATATTATTAATTATACATACTATAGGAAAATGCTGTAAACATTGTAACAGTTAATTTGTAAATATTATAAATCCATACACTTTCCGTTTATAATATTTTCAAATTGATTGTTACTGTGTTTACAGAACTTCACAATATATTATAATAATAATCTATACTACATTATTTCTCAGTTTTAGTTTGTTTACATTAATGTGTTTACTTGACTTTTGTTGATAATTATATAATTTTAACATAATATAGTAAAATATGACAAATCATAGAAAATAATTTTTATATATTTAATAATCTTGTTTATCTTTAAGAGAAATAATTTCTGTTTGAAATGTAAGCGGTGGAAGAGTGCTAGTGATACCAAATAAGGCAAAAAGTTTAAATTAATGATTATTATATGAAATGCTCTATATAACTATTAGAAGTACCAACTTAGTTATATATTTTGTTGTATAAATTATATGCGAATTGAATTCACTAACTAAATAAAATGTTCGATTTATATATTAAAAACATCTTAATTAAGAAATATTTAATTATATAAATTAGCAATCTAAGGATTATATTTCAAATGCTCTGGTATATAAATAACAATAGTGGTTATTGCTTGTTTTCGTTGGAGTTTGGCCAACTGGCCATCAACTGTGTGGTCTTCTTCAAAAAATATGTACTTTCTCCCTGATTTCAATATTTAAAAAATAATAATAACGATAAATTATTAATTAATTATTAATGCATTAGAGCTATGAGGCTTAAATTATATTTGTTTAATTAACAATATTATGGCCTTCAACTAAGTTGATTCTAGTAACATAAATGTTAATGTGCCGCTAATGCTATTTATATTAATATATTTGATTTTTATGAATTGGTAGATTTAGAATTGCTTTAAATGCATTTCAATTTTAATTAAAAATTCATAACGTATGCCCGAAAATAATAACGAGTTTCATGGAAATTTGTGATTATACATACTAATTTTTGTAGTGTATAACTCAAATAGAATATTTGACTCATTATCAATAATTAACAAGTTTAACCGATATAAGCATTGATAATTGCAAATTTTGTTAATTTATTATGAATAATATTTTGTTACAAATTTTAAATTTGTATTAGTAAAGTTAATAATGATAAATATTTTAAAATGTTAATTTAAATAAAAAAATATATAATAAAATGTATTAAAATACTTTAGTTCGTTGTAGAAAATTAAATAATAAATTTAAAAATACGAAAACATTTCGTGAATCTACAACAATGAGTCTTACTAAGACTACAAAACAAATTAATTTGAAACAACTACTTCTCTAGCTAATACTTCGACAGACATTGAATAATACAAATTAATTTGCGTGTTACAAATAGTACAACTATTAAAGCAACACTAATTTGAATCAAATTATTTCTGTTGAATAAACTAATAAATGATAAAATGTACTTTAGATTGTTTAAATGTAACTATAACATGAAAAATTATGAAAAATGAATTTTAAAACTGATTTCATTAAATTAAATTAGCAAAAGCAATTAAAAAAAATCTAGCATTCAAGTTTATAATCATCTGCAGACACGTGTTTCGAACTTTCGCTCTCTTCAGTACAGCTTTATTATAAAATTGATTTTAAATACAAATAAAAACACTTACTAAAATAAATATAATGAAATATGATAATAAATATAATGAAATATAAATATATTATATATTATATATTTCATTATATTTATTATCATATTTCATTATATTTATTTTAGTAAGTGTTTTTATTTGTATTTAAAATCAATTTTATAATAAAGCTGTACTGAAGAGAGCGAAAGTTCGAAACACGTGTCTGCAGATGATTATAAACTTGAATGCTAGATTTTTTTAATTGCTTTTGCTAATTTAATTTAATGAAATCAGTTTAAAATTCATTTTTCATAATTTTTCATGTTATAGTTACATTTAAACAATCTAAAGTACATTTTATCATTTATTAGTTTATTCAACAGAAATAATTTCATTCAAATTAGTGTTGCTTTAATAGTTGTACTATTTGTAACACGCAAATTAATTTGTATTATTCAATGTCTGTCGAAGTATTAGCTAGAGAAGTAGTTGTTTCAAATTAATTTGTTTTGTAGTCTTAGTAAGACTCATTGTTGTAGATTCACGAAATGTTTTCGTATTTTTAAATTTAAAAAAATATATGTTGCGGTTGTAAAAAATTAATTCGATTTTTGTCGACAAATTTTCATTTATTTAATTAATTTTTGAATTTATTCCTTCATATTCTAAATAATAATAAGAGTTTTTGAAACATGTATTAATCACAAAGTAAGTGTTAGATACGAAATAAGTTTTAACTTCATGTAATTAACAATATTATTGGCAAAACTCATTATTAAAAAATTACAAAAATACATTTATGCAACTTTTTCTCTTGAATACACATTTGTTAATTCTTATTATATTTTGAACTTACAAGGATATAACAAATTAAACTAATTAAATTAATGTGTCATTATTGGTCGTTCTTAATTCAATCGGTGTGTATTTAAATTCATTAAACATCTAAAATCTGATGTTTTAGTTCTGTTTGGTACTAAGCTTCAAGTTTTATAACAATTTTTTTTAAATTTTTTATTTATGTAGTAATATTTTTTAGAGTATAAACTATATTGTAGTATAATATTATATAATTACTTATAACCAATAAATTTTAAAATTTGCATAACAGTCAGGATTATACAAAAAAGTTTAAAAGCTTTTTATTTGTGAAGAATAATGTATAACGAAGAGAAGCCTCCATCGTTAACAATAATTTATAATTATTTTAAACTATAAAATACACTCTATATTGTAAATTGTTTTTTTTAGATTGTCAATAATTAAGTATAAAAATTAATTCACACAGTTGAACTAGACGTAGAGTAAGATGTGTAATTGGTTTATTATTACAAATTTAAACGATTAATAATATGAATAAAATATATTATTCTGCAATGAAATTAAGTCTATAAAATTTATATGTAAAATCAGAATATTAAGCAAAACTATATTTATAAATATGAATTTTGTTAGCATGTTGAAGGGTGAAGTCCATATACTTTAAATGTTCTTCCACTTAAATCTACATTTCATTTCCTAAGCTGATCAAAACTGAATGATCCAGTTTAAATACATTTTTTGCTTAGCAGTTAGATGCCAATGTTTTTCTTGATTTCGAGATACCTTTTATTAAATTGTCGAACTAAACTTATCACTCGAGTAAATTAGGTTGATCTTTAAAATTGTAATTTAAGAATTATTTCTATTAAACGTTAATTTGTTTATGAAGAAACTATACTGATAAATCGATTTTTTTTGATACCCCTCGATGGTTACAGCATATCCTTTAAATATTTTAAACTAAATCTCAACTTAAGTAAGTTTCAATTCAATTATTATTGAACTTAAATTTAATTTGAATTATTCTTGATACTCATTGCATTTATTTAGATTTATCCAGTTGTGTTAAATCCAAAAAATACCACAAATATTACCACCTTTACCTTTTTTATATAAAACCTTTTGTCATGACCAATACGATCCCAATTCATCATACTTTCATCCCTCAAGATACGCCCTCTTCTTTGTCGACGACACTGCACTAGTTACCCACTTCCTGACTATCCAAGCTGCCCAATTATCCTTTCGATGCAATCCAATCCTAGTGTTATAAATAGCGTATGAAAGTAAACCCTTCCAAATACAAGCTATTTACTCCCTTTCATAAAATCACAGCACATTCCCCTTCTATTAATATTAACATCATAATATATCTCTCACTTGTAAATACCTGGTCGGCCTTTTCGATGCTAAACATTCCTTTAGAACAAGAGCTCGTAAATTTCGCTACTCACTAATAAACACCAAGGTATTTCCAGCAAAACAGCCATAAACATATACACCTCGATTTGTCTATTACAGTGTGATCCTCATCCTATCAACCTTCAAAATTTTCTCCTTTACGAAATTACCCAAGTTACTCCAATATCCCAACGTATAAACATTCTAAGGGTCAAATCCATTCAGTGTATCCCAAATAAATTTTGCACTCCTCTAAACCCTCTGCAATAATTCTGCATCAATTCATCAGCTCCAATCATCTGGTCATTTAAGCTAGACAGAAAATTTATCTTATTTAGAATCTAGACAGGGCAGAAAAACCGGTGGTCGATAGCCCAAACGGACGAACCCTTATTATTATTCCTATATGGTTGTTTAAAATTGTTGCGGCATTTTATTAGATACAAATTATTTGTCTATTCACTTGAATTTCCAGAAATGTATTTATATATCCGTATTTGTGCATATTTAATTTTTCTTTATAGGGCTTGTAACATTTTCTCCCCCTATTGTATATTTTATTACTATGCACATGCTTTTGGCTGCGTTGTACTTTGTTATAGATTCCCGAATATATTATACGACTCTAAATTGCATGGCCATTCGGCTAATTCTTAGAAATTCGTCCCTTAAACACGAAATGCAAAAAAAACAAAGTATGCATCCCTACCACTGCCTCATGACAAATAATTGATCAATAATAACACACCCATACCTTTGTAACATTCAAGTTTTATTTAAAAAATGTAGGGCTTTTTGTACATTAACTTAATTAATTAATTTTGTTATATTATTTTTTATAGTAGGTATGATTTTGAGAGAATAATTAATATGCATTATATTTTCCAATATTCTATGTTTTAAACTCTTACAGGCAGTGTATTTGAGATGGGATTGCAGCAAAATTAAACAAGGGGCAGTGCATAAAATCCGCAGACATATTGTGACCTATTCAGGATTTAATTTCATAGTACGGATATGTGTTATAAAGGAAAGACTAACATAAATAGATATTAAAATATTGGTTTTTGTTAGAGAAATGTAATATATATGTGGGATTTGTTAAGTTTCATAAAATTTAGTAGTAGATTAAGGTATTAGGTCATAATTTTAATAATTGTTTTATTTATTGAATCTTATAAATTATGAATTATATATAATGAATTATTTTGTGAAAAATGAGTAATGGCAGGTCATAATTTCTATTTGTTTTTTTAGGAAGAAATAGATTTTTCAAAATATTCTATTAATATAGCTATTATTTTATAGGTGTATATTAGTTTATTTATTTATTTATCTTTGGTATATGTGTATTTCTCTATTTAATGAAGATCTCCAACATATTAAAGTTCTTAATATTAATTTTACAAATACTATATATTGTAACAAAATAACTTGAATATTAAATTTAGTAATAATTTGATATACACACACAACATAACAAGAAAAATAATTTTATTATTTTATTATTAAATTTATATTTATATTATATAACAATCTTTATTTAAAGTACACATGAAAATGAAAACTATTTCAACAGCAATGCAAGTTCTTTAAAATTAAAATTGATATCCAGAATATTGGTTTGTTTAGCTAATTGGCCCGCTGTCTCGGTTCTAGACTTTATCTGCATATTATTACTGTTAATGATAAAAATATTACAAAGTAGACAATAGTTTAAAGAACTGCACTTATACTGCTTTATTTTATTTATAGCGTTGATATTCTTGTAAAAATTTATATCTTAAAACTTTTTCAATTAAGTTGAATAATTGGAGAGAAAAAATATTTTATAAAATTTATAAGGGCCACAAACCGATTTTAGGAATCCGAAAACGCTAATTCAATAACCTGTGTCATATTTTGATTCCTTCAAACTATCCAATTGCCGATAGTACAGATCCGAATGATTGTTTGGTGCTTGGTAGGAGCTCGAAATATACGACACCTTTAAAATCCCACCACACTGAGAGCATAACCTTCCTCTGATAAATATCTGCCTTCGCTATCGTTTTTGACGATTCCCCACGTCCGGACCAAGACCGTTTGTGCACCACATTGTTGTAAACAATCCACTTTTCATCACCAGTTATCAATCGCTTAAAAAAGGATCGTTTTTCTCACGTTTAATGAGCATGTTGCATACGTTTATACGCACTGTCAAGCGAATTTCCTTAAGTTTATGAGGAACCGAAATATCGAGTTTGCTTGTGTATCCCAGTTTCTCTAGGTGATCGTGAACGCTTGAATGATGGATGATTAATGTTTCTGCACACTCCCGAGTCGTATAATGTGAGTTTGACTCGATCACTGCCTTTATTTGGTCATCAACAACCTCGGTTGGCCTCCCTAACCGAGGATTATAATAGAGTAAAATATGGCAAAAATGCACAGTTTTATCTTCCATCTTAACTTTTTGTAAAATATACAAATCTCAAAAAAACACTTATTTTTTTTGTAATGAAGCTACAACCCTCAGCTGTCGAATGACATAACCAAAAACTAGGTGCGATTTACTATAGTAGTTCAAAAAATGTGCTAGCAGCATCTGTTGCAATAATGCGTCACGACTTTTTCTACAACCTTATATAATGGTTCTGCCTAATAAGAGAACTACAGCTTAGTTTTCCCCATTTTTATAAATAAAAATTTGAAAAATATTGTGGTGCTTCATTATAATTTATAACAGTAGGTTAACCATCACCAATCTCTTAACTTAACAATTAAAATAAGATATACTAAAAAACTCTCGTAAAGTTTTTAAAATATGAAGGCTCATATAGGGTCAGGTTTGTAAAGTATTTTTATTTTTTTTTTTTTTTTTACCCAACAGTCAAATGAATTCTATTCATATTTTAATACTTTATAATAGACAAATAGAGCACTTTTAGGAAATGGAAGTATGTAGGTCAGAGGGTGTTCTATTACTCACTTTGCTTTAGGGTTAAATCATATCAAATCAAATATTCTTTATTTCAATATGTCATAAAAATAACATACAATTGATTTACTCTTTCAGAAAATCTATCAAAATAGACATTTACCCGGAATCCTATAATCCTTTACACAATCCTTCTAACTAGCTCCTCTATCATACCACTTTAGTTATCCCCCACCTTCGATTCCTATCAGAAAATTCTCCAAAAATCCGTTCCACATATTGTCTTCCTAGAAACTCTAAATTTAAATATCCTAATTCAACCACATTTGATTTCATTTCATCTTTTCATACATCTACACATTAATAACTGACGCCATATGTCTGGATAAAACAAGGCAGAAAGACCTCTGGTTGATAGCCTTTTGACGAACTAACTCACTAACACATGATTCATTATTTATTATTTAAATGTAAATATGTATAAAGTTTATTACACGTAATGTCATTTATATAAACAATTAAAAGAAATGGCCCTAAAAATATGTTCTATTTATTTAAACATTTAGGTTAAAAAATCATTCATTTTCTGTGACTTACAGAATTTACATGATCCAAAAAAGCAGTAAAAATAATAATTAAATTTCGAATAAAAATTAGGTGACTTTATAAGATTATTAACGAGATAAACACTGAAGATTTTAGCATGCTATTTATGTTAAAATTAAACACATGTTGAAACCATGAAATCATAATAAAACTCGAATGCTTGTGCAATGCATCTGGGCAATAAATCTCTTGTTTTAGCATTCAATTTTTGTCTGTTGCCTGTCAAATAAAAATTATTTATTGGACTATAAGGCGCACCTTTTTACATAGAAAAATGGACTCAAATTTTGGGTGCGTTTCGAAAGTAACATTAAAACATTTTTAGAATAAATCGTCTCTAAATTTAAAGTACTTCTTATGGTCCGAAAAATATTGTCCGCCACCACTGGAGGTAGGTATGTCGCAATTTATATCAGGGCAAGCGGGGGAATCACAAATTTACCTAAATCCTTGTTTTAAATTGTCGATACCTAGTATTAGTCTTATCCTGTAATCATGTACACTTTAGAGCATCTGATTTAAATTACTTTAATTTTTTTATTCTAAAACCTCATAACGTGAATATGATCAATGTTTCAAAACAATATAAAAAGAGAGCGACCACCGAAAGAGAAAATAGTTTGCGAATGGAAAAACAAGAGGAATAACTAAAAATAATGGGTAATTAACAATCGAAGTACGGGAATATCTATTTCTACAGAAATGATCATTTTTGAAGCAAAAAGGTAGGCAACTGCTAATAGAATTTTAGATTATACCGGATCACTAACTTGGTGCTTCAGATTTATAAAAAGACATTGGTTGTGTATGCATACAAAAACTACACTAGCCTAGAAATGCGGTACTTTTAATATGTTATATATGTTGGAGGCTTCTACTTCGTTATACATTTTTGTAATTTTTAACTTTTGATATCCCTTCAAATCAGACTGTAGATTTAAAAGGCAGCAAATCAATAGCGATTACTAAAAAAGTCACTACACTGTGGCTTTCGCTTGCTCGGACGAACAAAATTACCGGCCATGGTAATCTTCAAGAAAAACATTATCAGAAGATGAAATTCCTAGTTGCATTATTATTTACGTTCAAGAAAAAAGCTGGAAGGATGAGACAAGTATGGATAAAAAGGATATGGACAAAACGTTTAGGTGCATTGTTTAAAAGTCTGCTATGCTGCTACAACGAAATTAACCAAGAGGTTCTTAAAAGGAACGTATTCAATTAGTCCTGGAGGCCTCATAAGTCAATTACAACCCTTAGGTGACTCTACCAGTAAACCATTTAAAAATGTTATGCAAAAAGAGCGGAAGAAAGACAAAGCCAAATCATGATGTCACCGTAATAGCACCTATAAAACGACCTCTAACAACATAAGTGAAAAATTCATAGGAAGCTGTAAAAGAAGAGATGATTATGAAGAAATACACAATAAGTAATGCTATAGATGGTACTCAATATGAGGTTTTGCAAGGAGTGACAACAATAGTTCATATATTTCACAAATAAAACTTCTTAACTTTGTTTGTATAATAATAATCATTTATTGACAGTTACAAAGTGATAATATAAAATTAAAATATATAGACAGATAAAAAAATACATACAAATACAAAGACGTAAAACTAAAGCAAAATAGCAAACAGAAGTGCATTAAATTATATTAAACAATACTAATGACAAAAATTCAAAGATTTAATGGTCTTCAGAAAGGCAGGTAAAGAATTACAAAATAAGTCAAACCTATTAAAAGTAGGTAACCTATTGAATGTGCAATATGTGCATAAACCAATTGATATGACTATTACACCCATAATTTGACCTATGAAAAGGCATACGAAAAATAGGCACATGACGGTTACGACGATTGTCAGATTTGATGTAGAAACTCAACATAGACAGAATAACAGAACATTGCATCTCACCATTTAAAACTTTATACAAAATTTACATGTCTGCATATACTCTTTTACAAACTAAATGATCAATATGTAAATTAATAATTATAAATTCACTATCCACGGTTGACTTAACCTAAAAGACATGAATTTGATAAATGCATTTTGAACGTTTTCTATTTGGTAAATATATTTTAAATGATAAGGGGACCAAACACTAGAGGCGTACTCGAGGTACGAGCGGACATATGCAAAATATACAAATTTAATAGAAGAAACTGATAAGTCTCTGGACATACGCTTAACAAAACCTAACATTTTAGCAGCTCGGTTACAAATATAGTTAATATGGTGATCGATACTCAATTTATTATTAAACCAGGCACCGAGATCCTTGAATGTGTCGACTTTATTAATAACTGCATTATTAATACAATAATCAAAATGGTGAACCTGTTTCTTCCTAGAGAAAGTCATAAATTTATATTTGTTAATGTTAAAATTAAGTCTATTAGCACAACATCAATTGGCTACAGATGAGATATAGATTTGAAGAAGTCTGCAAACCATAATATTACGTAATTCTTTGAAAATCTTCAAATCATCCGCAAATAGCGGAAAGTTTGAGTTATTAATAGCATGTGATATGTCATTTATAAACAGAAGGAATAAAAGAGGACCACAATGCGACCCTTGCGGTACACCCGAAGGAACATGAAATATTTTAGATAGATGATTATTAATTTTTACACATGTAGACTGTATCAATCGAGGAATTTTTTTCTAAGGTATTAATGGCAGTCGATTGAAAAATTATCAAATTTGTAATTGTGGACCTACCAGTTCGGAAACCATGTTGTTCCTCTATTATCATTTGGCAAGTCATCCAATCCAGCTAATATATATATTAATATATATTAGCTTATCAAACAGCGTAGGTATAGTAGACTGAATGGTTACTCCTCTATAATTACTACACTGACTTTATAAAGTGACTATAGTTTCTACAATTTTAACTAGAAGCTTGATAATGACTAGTCAAAATAGTCTAAACTATAGTCACTTTATAAAGTCAATGTTATACAAACAAAGTTAAGAAGTTTTATTTCTAAAGAATAATGTATAACGAAGTAGAAGCCTCCACCGTTAAGAGTTCATATATTTATTTATTTATTTACACCTTTTGTCCTCTTCTTCTTTTAGACGAAAGTAATACGAACGGTGACATTGACGAAACGAGTGATAGTACCGAGACTAAAGTTGAAATGAATATTGGTATGAGTTGTGCTAACAAAAAGTAAAAATTATATAATATAATCTCTCTGGTTTTTTCTTTAGCTCTCTAAATTAATTTTCAACTTTCTAATATTTGTTTCATTTTTATGATAAAAGGGAATATGAAAAATATTATATATTCTCAAAATGTTGGCTTATCATCACCAATCTACTAACTTATTATTTACATCTGTTGGATTTTTTGGAAAATAGATTTCCTTAAGAAAATGTTCTGCCTGATACATTATTCTGTCAAACTATTTCTTATTTTAATTTCACGTAACATTTTATAATTTTTTAATGTAATTCAAAATCTCCCTTTCTCTATTCCCATCTATCCCGCCACGCTACATCGCTCAATGCCGGCCTAGCAACCTTCGAAGATGGAACTCCCTATCGCAGTTATCGCCAGATGGGAAATTCGCGATGTGATACGTTTTTTTAATGTACAACGGATTTCACCTATTGACATTCATCGTTAGTTAATCGAAGTTTATGGAGAAACTCATATAGAGAGAGAGGGAGATTTGACAGTGTAAGACAGTGTTTTACATTTTTCCCAGCACGTCGCATTATTTCTTATCAGCACAAGGAACCTTATTTTAAAGGCTAATTGACCATAAGTAATTAGCCTTCAAATATAAAGTAAAAAATATCTGCATATATAATAATGTTTTATGTTTTGTAGTTTTTGTATATAAAACTATAAATAAAAAGTTTAATATTTATTTTAAAATATTTTAGGAGTGTAATCCCATTACTAATATTACTTTCGGCCACTTAAGGTTAATTCAGTTTCGTCACAATCAAAATAACCGTCTCGAATTTCGTTGATAATAATGGTGTCTCATACTGTTCAAGTATGTCCGGAAAAGGGACATACCTGATAAATAATCAAGAAGCAAGAAATATCAAATACCTGTATGGGAAGGATATTGGTAAGAGTGGAAAGTCATCAAATAAAAATCTTGAATTTACATTTATTGCAACAAAACCAGTTGAGTCAATTTTATTTCCTTTTCGGTTGAATTTAGTCTCGCATTTGCTAAGTAGGTGCATTTTAAGTATATAAGTTTATGACATAGCCTTAATACGTGATTTACGTTGGGTAGACCTTGCAATTCAGGAACATGAAAAATAGAAGAACATAAACTTATTTTCTGTTATGTATTTGTCCTGTGAAATACTACATAATAAATATGTTCCCTTAAGTTTGACTAAAATTATTATAATGCAAAAATTTGGCCCTAACATGCAAACATAAACATAAATACATGACTTTTATATTTAAACAATCCAATTAATACAGGATCTTTGAATGACCGCGAAAACAGTAGTTTTTATATAATATTATGTATATATAGTATATGGACGATTCTATCCCTCGTTCTTCACCTCGAGATCCTGGATTGATTCCTGCCCGGGTTAATGGTATTGCGGGATGTTTGGTTGTTTTGTCTTATATTGTGTTGTTTTGTGTTACTCGATTTTATTATTTATAATCAGATTTTTGTGTTTTATTAATTTGCGCTATAACATTCATGAACGTTTATATACATTAATTTTCATTTGAATAAAACCACCACAAATTCGAGAACAAAATTTTAAATACAATGTAATATATATTTAATATTAAAGTTTCTACGATTTCACCCGTGGTGTAACATTTTTATATTAATTAGAGGTTTTACAGTTTCCAGGTCTAAGAAAAAAGATAATAACTTAAATTAAATTTTAGATTCAACAGCAATTTATCAAAACCAAATCAAATGTACTGAATTATGTAGGCGTAACAAATTGATGCGAATACACAAAATCTATTAACATAATACATATTAAATCATTTGAAAGTATGAAATTTTAATTTCACAATAACGAAATCACATATCCAAGTCGAAATAAAAAGAAAATTACAATGCGAAAAAGTAGGTCAGACACCTATAATATTGCTGTACAATAGCTCTGCCCACGTATTTAAATCGTTTTTAAAAGTGTTAAGAAGAAAAACGTGAAAAATTGGTTTTAAATTACAATTCTTCGATTAACCTACTATAACATAAAACGCTCACTTGCCGTATCATAAAAATATATATTTAATGTAAAAAGTTACATACGCATATAAATACAATTATTTTTTCAAATCATGTATAACCTCAATGTACAAATTGACTTTTTAAGATACTGAAGCATGCTAATCCTGGAAGTAATTAATAAGTAGTACTTATCAATTGACTAATTAATAATAAAACTCCAAACCAAAATCTCTACCCCAAATAAAAGTTATTATCTTTATAGTTATTATATAATAATGTTTGTATTGTATACATGTTAATCCTAAACTGCACGTATTTTGAAAGACCTTCTTATGACTTTCAATTTAATCCACAGATGAAGAAAGTGGCGATAGTTTTTGTTATAATTAATGATCAATTAAATGCAATTCGTCATATCAGACTTAACGGTGCATTCAAAAAGCATACCTTATCATAAATTAATAATATTTTGAAACTAAACTGTAAATATTTTTAGACTACTATTTATTTTGTGACTAAAATATTATTTAAAAAAAATAATATAATTTATGGTACAATTATGTCATGCTGACATTAACTGCCAGAAAATTTCTCCAAAAGATTGAGTATATTAGCCAATATATAGCAAAATATAATTGATTCCGAATGTAGTTTAGTTTATTTGTTATACTAAAAAATGATATAAAATAAAATACATTCACAATAACTTTGAAATTTAAATCACACGACTTGAAGGCGGAGTTCACAGTCCAGTGTTCTTCCACTCAACCCATTTCCACTGACTTATATAGATGTTTATGGGCACTATGTAATAAATAGTGGTATTCAAAAATGATATCAATAATTTTCTAATACAAAATTTCTACTACTATCTCTATAATTAATAAATCAGAAAAAAAATATACTAAAACCTGAAAAACATTTTATGACTAAATCAAATTTAGTTTTTGTTAGTTAACCTTCTACCACATTTTTTTACTGTTAGTAATAATCTGGTAGAAATATATTTGAACATTAAGTATTTAAAATATTACACTTTCTATTGTAATAAATATATTTGCAAAAAATATTTTACCGTAATTGTCATGTAGATGATATTTCTCATTATTACCATAGAAAGAAACTATTTTTATCAAATAAACGAGTAATAAAGAAGTATTGGGAAAGTGTATTCAAGTGTAAGTATATTTGCGGCGTGTTGAATCGTTAATTATACATTCCTTAAAAGCTGTTATGCATGCGTTATTACTTTCTCAAGTATCAGCACTTTCTTATTTTGTCGCATGTTTCATTTAATTATTGCAAATATAATGCAATTCGCATGTTTTAAGATGATTTCATATACCTACATAGCCCACAATCCAATTTTATCTCATATATAACTTGATCTTAAAAATTGTTACATATTTAGAAAAATTAACCATTGTATAAATATGAAATTATATATAGCTTTAATATACTCTAACATAACACAGAGTCATCAAATAAATCAATAGTTAATAGATTTATCCAAATTGAATAATACTATGATTTAATCAAAAACATGTGTAGTTATAACATAGTATTTTTTTAATACAGTGTAAGTATGGGTTATCACGTAGTAACGATAACAACCATTTTCTTATTAAGGTGCATTAATGATCTTATTGCGTGTTTATTGAGAGAAACTTCTCATAAAAGTTGAAAATTGAAGGTAGATTAAAATATTTTAAAAAGAAATAGTAAAGAATAATGTATTGCATTAGTAGATGCCAACATTTAAATTTAAATAAACTGTTAACTGTGGAGGCTTTTACTTTGTTATACATCATAATTCACTTTGTATAACTGAGACTTTATTTAGTGACTATAGTTTTGACAATTTTCACTTGTAATTTTCAAACTAGAATTAATTAAAACTAATAAATTATAAGTGTATATATACTTAAAACATACCTTGAATTTAAAAATGGTGATGTGGCCATCATAGTACTTTCCCTATATTTTACTCAAAAACTATGAGGATTACGCAAAAAAGCTACTCTTAATAATTTGTTCACTTTTCAATTATCTACAATTATTTGTAATACAAGTTTCATGTAACTCTAATAGTTCATTAGTAATTAGCAAAAAATGGCATTTTCAATTTTTATTTTTTTTTTCTCGAAAGTTAAGAATTTTATGTAAAATATATTTTAACAAAATTTGTTTAGTTTCTCATTCTCTTTAACTTTTGTTTGAAAAGTTTTGTAAAATTTTTCATATTAAAAAAAATATCGGAAAAAAACAAAAAACGCCTCGAAGTAAACACCCACTTCCGGTTTATGAATGTTTACCAAAAGCTTTTCAGTTCCAGTTTTTAACAATAAAACCTTACGTTTAAAGTTTCATCTCAATCGTCAGCCGGAAGTGGGTGTTTACTCGAAGCGTTTTTTGTTTTTTTCCGATATTTTTTTTAATATGAAAAATATTACAAAACTTTTCAAACAAAAGTTAAAGGGAATGAGAAACTGAACAAATTTTGTTAAAATATATTTTTCATAAAATTCTTAACTTTCGAGAAATAAAATAAAAATTGAAATTTTTGACATTTTTTGCCAATTGCTAATAAACTATTGAAGCTACATGAAATTTATATAACAAATAATTGTAGAGAATTAAAAACTGAATAAATTATTAAGAGTAACTTTTTTGCATAAACCGCATAGTTTTCGAGTAAAATATAGGGAAAGTACTATGATGGACACATCACCATTTTTTTCAACAACCTTTAATCAAACAAAGTTAAAAAGTGTTTCATTTGTGAATATTTAAATAATCTAATGAAAGCAGGGTGTTTTCTAAATAAACCAGTCAGGAATACGATTTGTCGCCATTTTGCACAGATTCTTCTAATCCATAAAAAAGTCACTTAAAATATATGATTTAATAGTTAACATAAAGAAATCCCATAACATAATACAATAGATATATATTCAATTATAAAATAATATACACTTTATTGTAGTTTATGCCATTATTTCTTCACTGCAAGTGTTGCAAAAATCAATACGAAGTGGCCAGCGCTGAACTTTACAATACCTCCGTCCATTCCTTTTACCCTGTTCCTGAAGCTTCTCAAAAGCTTACCTCACTACCCTTTAACATTCCAGAGAAATCAATCCTTAGAAGGACGAATCTCCAGAGAGTAAAAAGCTAAAATTAGAGGTTAATCTGTAATGTATTATAATAAGTTACTTATAACAAAGTTTATATTAAAAAAATAAACGTCTGTCCATATTAAACATAACTTTTTATTAAAGGTTTATTTGCTTCACTTATATACTGCTATATTTTCTTAATACCAATGTCAAGAATAATAAACGTTTGAATAAGTGATCAATGAAAAACAAAACTTCTTATAAATTAAGAATTATATGTATTAATACTACATTTATTTAACCAACTGCATATAGGAACCGTCTTTCATTTTTAGTGTAAGTTATACGAGCTTTTTCTGAATTTTCCTCCACCAGTTTTCATGAAATCAATTGATATATTCTTTTTTATGCCTTTTAATCACTGCATGTTTTCATTTTATTTTGCTCTTTTAATTTTTTTAAGCATCTAGTAAAATTATTTCATATAATAGTTATAAATTATGTTTAGATATATTTATAATTCAATAAAATATGAATTATAAATAAATCTAAATATAATTCATAACTATTATATAAAATAATTTTATTAAACGCTTAAGAAATTTAAAAGGCAAAATAAAATGAAAAGATGCAGGGATTAAAAGGCATAAAAAGGAATATATCGATTGATTTCCTGAAAACTGGTGGAGGAAAATTCAGAGAAAGCTCTAGTAACAGGAGCAAAGGAAATTGAAATGGTGGCTTGTACTTTCCCTTTAATACAGGATATGAGTCCATTCAAATGTAACACTATAGCTGATTTTATAGTCTTACAACTAAGCGAATACGGAATAACTTTATTTGAAACATTAAATTATAAGTGGCAGCGCTATGCATTAATTCATTATATACCCAATAACCTCTTATAAACTATACTATATTGTCAAATGCAATATACAAATGCAATAACTTTATATACCTCTGATGTAAACATTAGAATCACAATAATCTCTGTTGAAACAAAAACCGCTCCATGAGTTTTTATATGTTTGTTTATATCTTTAAATCAAATTTGATATCTTTAATTGTGGCGGCGCACAGTGTGTTATTTCGCACCGCTAGGGTTGGGGGAAGGCAAAAATCAAATTGATACTAGAAGAAAACTATGTACGGCATATTATTCATCATACTTTCAAGCTTATAAAACTGAATTTATAGATTTTTAGGTGTACCCATATAAGTACAATGAACCCTCAAAGACAAATATTTTTTAAAGTTGTTCAGCGCGCTATAATATGGACCTTTGTTAATTATTTCCCCACTCAATCTATCATAACTATTTTATAACACGAAAATAAATATAGGTTTTCATATCCAATGACATTTTTTACATGTTTCTATCTTTTTCTAACTGGAATGGTAGTTATAATTAATTAAAACTAAGCAATTCTTATTTTCAAATGTCAACTTTACATAGGCTGATATAAATTTTAACAAAAATTAGTGGTATATAAGAAATATTTTTATATCGATCCCCATTCAATAGTTATGATTTTTTTTTCTTCGGCAAGTCATGTCAAAAAGCGAGGGCACGCGCGAGTTATATTTTGGGAACTTGCAACAACAAATTTCGACCGTGTTAATCAACAACTCAATTTAAATCCAATCGTAATATCAGACAATGCTAGTGATGGTAATGAAGTGGCTGAATATTTTAATTGTGCTTTCTTGAGATCAATTGCAATGTCTACTAACGAGAGATACAAAAATAAGAAGGATGTTAAGTTAAATTGGTTCACGCCTGACCTGAGAAAACTACGAGACAATTTGAATTTTATCTATGACTATCAAAAAATGACAAATACTTCTGAGTCAAAGAAACTATATATATATCTTTTAAACAAGACTACAAATTACATTTAGATAATGCTAAAAAATCTTACTATAATAATATCATAGATACAGCTGATAATAAGACCAAAGCAGCTTGGCAGTTAATAAATACTGAAAGAGGTACTAAAAAAATAACTGAAACAATACCAATACAACCGTCCATTCTAAATGACTATTTTGTAAATGTTGCATCAGATATAATAAAAAATCTTCCGAATGCACATATACACCAGCCTTTAAATAAAAATACGTTTTACGATTCTTTTTACCTCTTACCTACTGATCCTAGTGAGATAGTGAACGCGATCAAAAGACTAAAAAATAATAGAATAAAAGATGCATTCGGTCTCGATTCAATTATTGTAAAAACTTTATCACATCATGTGGCCGCATGCCTTCCTTCTCTCTTTAATTTATGTTTTCAAAATGGCGTTTTCCTCAAAATATTTAAACTCTCAAAAGTTATTCCAATATTCAAAAAAGGCGACAAAAAAGACTGTAATAACTATAGACCGATAGCTATCATACACATTATTGGAAAAATATTAGAATTGCTTGTAAAAGACAGGTTAATCTCTTACTTAAATAAATATAAAATTCTATCTGATAGCCAATATGGTTTCAGAAAAAATAAAAGTACCGAGATGGCCGTGGACAAATTGATTCAGTTACTCCTAAATAATCTCAATCAGCGTATACACACAACTGTCACTCTTTGTGACTTATCAAAAGCGTTCGATTGTGTTGATCATATAATATTGCTACAAAAACTCGAACGGATAAATATAAGAGGCATACCATTACAGTTTTTTAAATCATATTTAGAAGGTAGAGAACAATATGTATCCATCGGAAATATTCCATCAAGTTTAAAACCCGTAAACCACGGTGTGCCACAGGGCTCAATTCTGGGACCAGTCCTCTTTATTATTTACATAAACAATTTACCCAGCTATTTAGTACCGGCTGAAGTTATTCTGTTTGCTGATGACACGACTTACATCAGTGCACATAAAGACTTAGACACTCTTCAAAGATTAACTGTGGACACAGAGCATAAGGCTTTATCATGGTTCAATGCTCATAAATTAAAAGTAAATGGGAACAAAACTCAAAAAATTATTTTTAGCCCAGACTTACGGAAAACGTCAAGTCACAATATTAACATATTGGGAATTCGACTGGATAATAAATTAAAATGGTGTGACCACATTGATCAGTTATCCATAAAAATTTCAAAATCACTCTTTGTTTTGAGAAGACTGGCTCCCTTAATTGCTATTTCAACATGCATGAAGGCATACCATGCTTTAATTGTTAGCCCTATCTTATATGGCCTAAGACTATGGGGAAATTCTGCAGCGACAAAACGTATATTTATATTGCAGAAAAAAGCTGTTAGAATAATCTGTAAACTACAGTTCTCTGAGTCGTGTAGAACTTATTTTAAATCTCTAGATATCATGACAGTTCCCGCCTTATTTATATTTAAAACATGTATAAATATTAATAAGAATAGAGACAAATTTACTAGTGTTAACCACGGCTATTCTTATCCTACTAGGCACGGAAATCAATTGTTACAATAGAAAACAAATCTTACCTCGGTCGCTAGGTATGTAACGCAAGTTAATTTATATAACGTACTACCAGCCAGATTAAAAACACTTGATATTAAACACTTTAAAGCTGAACTGCGTAACCTACTCATAAGTATAGAACCTTATAGCACGGATGAATACATAAGTAAATTATAATGTTTTAGAAATAAGACTTAGATTTTATATATTTATTTTTTTGTGAAGTCCTACTATATTTTATATAATGACGTTTGTATCTTTTCTTAATTTGTTATATTTCTGTATTATGTTATTTCTACATGTATAAATGAAATGGTACTTATATAAACATACCCTTACGTTTATAAACATATTTTTTTAAATAATAATAGTGTGTTTTCCATATTGTGATTAATTTACCGATTTGTTTGTTTATTTGACTTGTGTAAAGATGTATTATCTGTTAACATAAATAAAGTGATTGATTGATTAATATTAGTCCTGTGTGATTGGGTATTTGCTGAATTATTTCTGAATTCATCCTCCATCTGAAATGATGATTTTACATTACTTAGATGGACTTTTTTATGTTGATTTGTCTTTATTTGAATCTGTGCAATATTGTTCGGGTGGATGGAAAGTAATTTATAGGGACCATGATTTTTAGCGGTGGTTTTGTGTCCTCTTTTTATTTGTTCTTTAATATCAACGTTTTGGTTGGGCCTAAAGTGAGATATATTACGCAGTTTTTCTTTATGATAGTTTATGTATTTCTCCTTTTGTTTTTCGTATGTCGTTTTTATTGTATCGTGTAGTGTTTGCATTTCTTTTATATATTTATCGTCGATGTTCTCATTGGTAGCGATACCGTTTATGTTTTCCATTTCTTCGCCATATAGAATTTCTTGAAGGGTTTTTACTGTGTTTGTATGTATTGTGTTATTGTAGGCCAATAATGCGAGTTTTGTTAATTCTTCGATACCTTTTGATTTTGTTTCTTCTTTTAATCTAAATATTCGTATGTGTTCTAATAGAGTTGAATGTAGTCTTTCAATTGGTCTATTTGAATCAGGGTGATCTGGAGTAACGAAGTGAATTTCGACATTGTGTACTTCCAGAATATCTTGTATTAATGTGTTTTTAAATTCGGTTCCGTTGTCTGTAGTGATTTTCTTCGGTGTCTTATATATCGAAAAGTATTCTATGAACTGCTTCCTTAATATTCTCTTTGCGTATCCTAATTTTGAAAATGAATCGATGTCAGGAATTTTTTGTTCAATTGAATTGTGTCCATGCATAAATGTTCAAAGGGTTTCGTTGCTGTTGGGGTTAAACTCAAAGGTATTTGTGGTGGATGTCTGTCGTATTTTGCTTTTTGACAAATTTCACATCTGTTAATGTAGTATTGAATGGTTTTTAGCATGTTATCAAAATAGTAATTTCGCTTTAATTTATTTTATGTTTCAGTAACTCCTCGGTGATTCGTTATTCCTTCGTGGTACATTGTGATTACATGTTCCGTTTTTAAATTTTTATTTTGTTTAGTATGCCAAATTATTTTAGGTCCATTACTATTGAAAATTTCAGAATATAATTTTAATAATTCTGTATATAATTCTTTTCTCGGCGAATACATATGGAAGTTTTCTTTTTCTGCGGTGTAATTTTTTAAGATGTCTATGAGATTTTCCTTTGAGTAATTAACTTGCAGGTATATTTTTGTAATTCTTCGTTGTCCCAATTTTTCGATCTTTGGTCTCTTTGGATTCTCAGCAATTTTTATTATAATTTGGTGTCTCTCTTTATTAATGGGATCTTCACTGATTTTAATGGCATCTTTTGATTCGTTAGTTCTCGTTGAATGAATTGTATCTGTGGTTGTTCGTCTATAATTTGTTGGGTTTCCATGAGTTCTTCGATGTTTAATGGAGATTGTGGATTTTGATAGTTATGTATTATTGGAATTTCAGGTGTGTTTAATAATATTTGTTTATGCTATTGTTTACATAAATTTCTATTGTCGTCGATATCGTTTAATTCGATTCAAGCGAACTTAAATCAAACAATAGTATTGGCATTTTAAGGATAGGATTTGGAGAAGGTAATTCTCGATGGCTTCTTGTAGATGGCTTCTTTCTTCCGTCTCAATTTCCTGCAAAGGAATTAAGATTACCTATGGTTTTGGGAAATGTGACTACTTCTTCTTTTCTTCGAGGGCTTATAACATAAAAGCACTTCGACACTTTGTATGTTATGTGCAAAGCCTCACGATGTTTTCTTTGTTTCTTTATCGCTAGGGTCCGGTGGAGATCCTGGTGGATTCCAGAACTCGAACGCGATGTTCCTCTCCGGTGGGTGACTCCAATAGTCAGGGGTTGTTGTATGTTCGTTGAAGAGACTGGGCGATACCAGATGTCCTGAACTTGATTGTTCCTCTTCCGTGGGTGACTCCAATAGTCAGGGATTCGTCTGTTTGCTGCTGGCACTGTTGATTTTGATTTTACACGTAGAATCTTTTTGTTAATTAATTTGTTAAAACAAAAAGAATTTCACTTTCTTGGAGTTCTTTAATATCCGCACGACTACGCCAGTTATATTTTGGGAACTTTGAAATTACTTTTTAAAAAAGATTATTAATTTATTTTTGCACGTGTGCTACAGCGAACTAACAGAATAAATACATGAGTGTGGTAAGGTGTAATTATAAGATTACATTATCATTTCTTCGTCAGCGGAATGTCGGCGTGGATGGTGCGCTAAGTCGCGCTTTATGCTTAGAAATTGTCCGCGGGCTTTGCTGAATGTAATACAACATTTGTTTATTGAAAATTTTGAAAAATTTCTGTTAACACTAATTAATTTTTCTGTTGTATCTGCTATAACGGCATGTAAGAATAAAATTTATACCGGTCCCCACTAGAGAGTTATAATATTATTTTATGGAAAACGTTCAAAAATTATTTATTTCAGGAATTATTCAAAATGAACTATAATTAATTATAAATTAAATTATTACTTATAAATGGTTTGCTATATTTTAAACCTTTTATAATAAAAAACACAAATAAACAAATTGTATATTAATTAGCTATCTACAGCTACAAATAATTTACTTTAAGTATAATTTACGAATTACATTTGTACCTAAAAAATATGACAACACAGAAAATTTATATATGTTTTCATCTGTTAAACTATTTGATGAAGAATTATTTTATGAACATAATTAATAGAATTTTTATAATTATTTCTATAATATTGTCAAGTTCCCACATTTGGCTCTCTTCTTTTTTTTACAAAAACTGTGAAATGTTGCTTTTTAATAGTTTAATTTATGTTCTGGGCTAAATCCACCATTTGGTGATGCTTTGCATAAGTTAATTTAAACGTATTATTTATTATACTTGCTATCAAATATATACTAAAGATATACTAATAGGTAATTTTTTATTTTTACAATGCAATTTTTTAAATTTTTAAATATATTTTATAAACATCACAACAGCTAAAACAACTACTCCCCGTACTAAAGCACCGCCAGGCATTGAATGATATAACTGTTAGCTACATTATTTTTCCCTGGAAACAAAATAATTAAGTTAATGATGGTAATTTATTCATTTTATTTTTCTACATTATAAAAATATCATAAAAACCTGTTTGGTTATATTTTTAAAATTATCGGTAATTTCCTAAACAAATTAATTCCGAAAGCTTTCCGCGACATGCACCATATTCATTTATAAAGAAATAATCTTATAACTTGCCAATGGGGACCGGTATAAATTTTATTCTTGTACGCCGTCATAACAGATACAACAGAACATTAATTAGTGTTAACAGAATTCCTCAAGTTTTTCAAAAGTTTCAACAAACGAATGTTATATTGCATATAGCAAAGCGCGTACCGATTTCTAAGCGGTAACATCATAATACGCGCCTCACCGCACTTTCTGGTGATGAGTTGCCGAAGAAAAAAAAATCATAACTATTGAATTGAAAGTCCCAATGGTTTTGAAAAGAACCGATTTTGACCAAGTTGTATTGATTTTCTTCAGGCGGCGTACTCTTGCAAAACTGCAATTATATATGTTTTATAATTGTCATAATTAATATATGAACCAAATGAGGAAAAATGCCTTTTAAAATAGCTAAATTATTTTTGACCCAAACCACCTAGTTTAGTGAAAAAAGTGATCAACGAGTTCCAGTAAAAAAATCATTTACGTTTCCTTCCTTCATAAAATTCAAGTAATTTCCATATATTTTTTACTTACATTATTTGTATATAATATACAAATAATTCTTCATATAAAATAATGAGGGATAAAGGTTACATGCTATACAATACAAGACTTTTTCTAAATGGTCGCCATTAGGTACATTATGACAATTTAATCTATCGGTTCAATTATACCATAACATTTTTATTTTATAATTTTTATGAACTTTTTTGTTATTATTTTTGTGTAATTATTAATTTAGCATACTTAGTATTATATTTTATTATAGTTATATTGTCCTGTAATTGTTTTATACTGTTGGGCAATAAAGAATATTATTTTTATTATTATTATTATTATTATTATTATTATTATCTGATTCAATTTTATCTCGTTTTCAGTCTTTAAAAATTATTCCTACCTGCTAAAGGGTAAATACTATTTTGTTTTCTATTCCTTATTTAATCCAGGTCTTTCTTAACGTTGTCAAATTTGATCTGTTTTGGTTTTTACACTTTTGTACAAAAGAACACGGATCTTCAGTTGTCTTAAAATGCTAAATAACCCAAAACCCGAAACTATATTACAACCTTGTGGATCTCTTTTAAATTAATGAATGATTTATTGAGGTTAGTATATCAATTGCTTATAATAAAATTATTTCAGTGACATGTATATAAAAGCTATCTTACGAAGCAATATCTTATAGGGATCAAATGGTAACTTTCAATAAGGCAAGGCCAGGAAAATCACGACTATTTTATTTATATATACCTGCTGTATACACGTAAGCATTCTTATAATTAATAACCCATAAGCATCGTATTAAATATACTTGAAATTACTGCCAGTCGAAGGATTTTTTTAAATATTTTGCGTTAGTTGAATCTGATTTTGGAGAAATGAATAGAGCAGAAAATAATAATATATTAAGTATTACATTTTGGACACTTTGTGATCAACTATTTCAATTCTGAAGTGAAATCTCACTGTCTCTGCCGACAAGCTAGAAAAGAAATACGAAAAATCAGCACTACCAGCCCTAATATCAATAACTCAGCACCGCAAATAGAAAATAACATAAGAAATATCGAATCCAGTCTCCATAAAAGAGACAGTATTGCATCTTAAATTATTCGACGAGTGGTCCTGAATAAATCCAAATACCACTAAAAAATGAATACCGACGATAGCTATATATGATGGATTATGATCCAACTACATACCTGGAGACAAACCTCTCGTTAGCAAAACTAAACAATCACTAATTTCACGCCAGTCCTCTAGACCAATCCGACCCATCGTCAGTTCTTTCGACTCGCCCACACAAATGTTAGCTAAATTTTTAACCAAAAAACTTCCACCCACTACCGAATAAGTCAAATCCTATGTCAAAAATTCAACACACTTGCTGGATCTCATCAAACCTATAAAATTATTTAACACAGATATGCTTTGTTGTTAAATCCCTTTTTATCCAAGAACCAATTAAGGGGTTAGGCACTCATTTTTTTGGCTGAAAGTATAGTTAAGAATATGGTAAAATTTATTTTAAAGCCGAGAGGAAGTATCTGATAGGTGAAAAGGTCCTCTGTGGAGAAAATGCGAAATCATATTTGGACTACACTATTTTAAATTTCAACCGACGAGAAGCCCCAATACGATAAATGTTCGCCTGGTAAAGATTCGTTCATGGCAATATCTAAAGCCAACGGTACGCTAGCTGAATATAAACATGAAACTGCTCTTCATCTAATAGTCTTTGATACCATAAAAATAATTTATGACGAACTGCGTAGTGGTGACCTTTAGGCGGATTTACGCAAAACAGTAATGAAACTTTAATTCTGTTGCGTGGTCGATGGCTCCAAAATCAACTTCCAGTAGAAAAGTGGTGTTGGATATTGCAGCTTATATGGCCGTATGTGTAATCAACTATGGCGCATTTAACATAATAAAAGTTATGCAGGTTCTGGGTATAAAAATCAAACAAAACTGCTACGAGCGCTGCATCTAGTTATCCGAGCGTGCGCTGACTGGTGCTGCAAAAGAGGCTCGAATGACGCAGAAATCAACCATAAAGGATCAGGACGATGAGAAAATGAATCTAGAAGGTCAATTTTAGGGCGCGGGCATTGCAGACTAGAGGTAAATACATTATTTCTGTGAAAAACTATGAGTTTTTCTCGAATCCATGTTTTTAAATCGGGTGAAAAGAAATCTCTCATAAAAAATACTACAAAAATACGAAAGCTTTTTTTAAGTCCTTCATTCGTTTTTTATGAATGTTTTTATATGAAAAATTAAGCCCGAAAACCGATCTTTCTTTCAAACGTGCTCCATTTTCTTTAGAATCAAACTTTTCAAAATCCGGCCTGTACTTTTTTACATTAGAGATTCAGAAACATTTACTTTTTTTGTTTCAGGTTGATTGCTGTTTCCATGATCTTTTTGCCCGTTTTGCCCTACGCTTCCAGAAGGACCTTCATTTCTTCATATTGTGACGTCATTTTTGAAAATTTTCTTTTTAATAAATTTCAAAATAAAGTTCAATGTGCAATACAATATAGATATAAAAACAGTTTTCAATTGGCGGTTTTATATTTTGTTTAAAAAATCTAGAAAATGTTTGTTTCCTAGTCTAAAGTGGCATAATACGACAATAGAACTTTTAAGAAGTATCAACACCCTTTTTCAACTAGATTTCATTAAACACTGCTTAACAAATACTTAATTCATGTTCAATGGAAATCGCTATAAACAATTTGAAAGATCCCTCGCCTGTGGTCGCAAATTTGTTTTTAGAGGTTTTTGAGAATATCGCACTAGAATCCACCCCTTATGCTCTAAGTATTACTACGGTTACGTTAAAATGTTGACCCCTTCGACATTTTGCCCCAAGGTAGAAAGAAGCTCAATAATGTTCTCGACCACTTGAAAAATAACTCATAAAAAGAAACACGTAAATGCGACTTCTCGTCATTACTCTGTCCAACTTTCTGTCTCAAAAATTCTTTTATCCCGCTCCCTTCAACTAAAGGAAAAACCCAAACTGAATGATGAACTTTCTACCCTCTAAACAGCTCTTGTTCAAAAGTGTTTCCTTTCAGGTACACTAACATATTTACTCAAAAAAAAAACATGAGATGACAGGTGATTAAACGTGTATGTTTTATCATCAACGAAAATATAAAATAAACTTGTGCTTGTTCATTGATAAGTGATAATCATAACGCAAAGGATACATTCAAGAAGTGTGAGAAACTTGTGTGTTCATAATATAAAAACTATAAGTGTTTTATCAAGTTATTAAACAATTTTATAAACAATCTACTCCTAACCTCAAATTAAGAAGATGTGGTTTTGTTGTTTTTTGAAGCAACAAGAAAGCAGTATCTAATCCATCTCTACAATAATTAAGTACCAAATTGGCGCAGTGCTTAAGGCGAAGTCATTCTAACGGAGAAAACACGGTTCGATTCCCGCGGAAGTGGACTTTCTTTTTAATATCGCCTTAATATATTAAAAGATGGAGGAAAGTGATTCGCTTTTGTTTGCCGAGATCGGCAAACTGAAAAAGGCCGATATAATTGATTTATTTATTCATCACAAGCTTCCTGAACAGTGCAATAACGATTTGTTAATTAAATACAATAACAAAATGCGTGACAAAATCCAGGAGTGTGCAAACACTGTGTGTGTTAAATCCAGATGCGAAGCTGACCATTTAAGCAGAGAAGTGCTACTGTTGAAACAACTCATCCGCCATTTAGAGGGTAGAATCGATACACAAGAAGAACTTATTTGTCAACTAAGGGATAAAAACAATAAATCAAAGAAAACAAAAGATCCAGCAGATGCCACAAAACAACCAGTACTATCTGAAGAGGATCGAGATAAAAATAACTCAAAAGCGAAGAAGACTGCAATTCACATGACTTCGGCTCTACTGAAATCTACTGTTGAGGATTTGAAAGAGTGTAACGGTCCACACAGTTCTCCTACACCATCTATTGGATCTGAAGATAACCAGCGTAGTAATCGCAATCAACAACCTGCACTGGAAAAAATTGCGCCATACAAAGAAAACAAAGACAATGATATTAGAAACGTAAATAATAAAAATAAAACGTTCTCTTTAAATAAGGGTAAAAAACCAATCATCGGTTCTAATAACGCAATTACTAATATAAAAACCATCTCCAAATTAGGATACCTACATGTATATAGATTACATAATGAAACAACCGCCTCTGATTTAAAATCTTTCTTGCAGCAATCGGCTCCTAATATTAAATTTAATTGTGAACCCTTGAATGCAACTGAAAAAGCGTGCTCTTTTAAAGTATCGTTTCCCATCGAAATCTGTCTATGAGTCAAACATATGGCCTGCTGGTGCAGCAGTTAATAGATTCAGATTCCGAAAGGATTCAAATTTAACCAACACGGCCTCAAGTCAGCTAGGCACGTAACAAGTGAATGCGGGGTAACTATTTTTCACTTAAATATTAGAAGTATTCGAAATAAAGTAGACGATCTTGAGTTTCTCTGAGAATCACTAAATTTTCCTGAAGTTATCTGTTTATCAGAAACTTGGTGTACCTATATGGAAATTGATGAAATAAAATTAAAATCATATGTTCTAGGCGATTATCACTGTAGGCAGGATGGTAGAGGGGGCGGTGTTGCAATATTTTTAAAAAATAATTTAAATTTTGAAATAAGAAAAATTAAAAATTGCAATAAAACGGATGTGTTATTCGAATATGCTAGTGTTAAGTTCTATTTAAATGATAACGCTATATATGTAAGTTGTCTATATAGATCACCTCATGCTGACATAATCTATTTTAAACATAACTTTGATATTTTTTTAAATAATTTTTCCAATTTTCACAACCCGTGTTTTGTATGCGGCGATTTTAATATTAATTTCGACAAAGAGTTTTTAGGTAGAGATGCTAAAGATATTATTAATGTCAGTGCAATGTATGGTCTGCAGGGCTGCATTAATGAATATACGCGTATTTCTGGTAATTCCAGAACTATAATTGATAATATATTTTCAAACATTAATATTGACCACCTTAACCCGTGTATAATCTATTCAGATATCTCTGACCATTTTCCTCAAACTATTACCTTTCAAGAAAAAAGTCAAGATTTGCATAATAAATCATATTTCAAACGCTCTTTTAATAATACTCGTAATATTAATCAATTCCAGTTCTTAATTCAAAATGAAGATTGGAATTTTCATGATTTGAAAAGCCATGATATAAATTTTACAAATTTTTATAATAGATTTTTGTACATTTTTGATACCTGTTTTCCGCTAAAAGTTCAGAAACCGAACTCAAAACGCAAGAAAGTAGGTAAGCCCTGGATAAGCAACGAAATTAAAAATCAAGGCATCCTGTTGCGTGATACATTTCAACTTTGCAAACAAACAAATGACAAGAAATTACTGGACAGATATAAACAAATGAGAAATGTACATAAACAAAGTATAGACACTGCAAAGAAAAGTTACTATGATAATGTACTACTCAACTCAAGTAATAAGTCAAAAGCAGCATGGTCCATCATTGATGAGGAAAGAAATAAGAATTCCATGAATGGCTCAGGTAGTAGATTTACAGATAGTCAGGGTAATATAATAAAAAATCAGCATGATATTCCACGTGTCTTTAATGACTACTTCACTGAATCTGTGTATTCTTTAACTAATAATATGACAAACATTAAACATAAACGCTCCTCTTATGTGCAAAAATCTTTATTCCTTTCCCCAATGTCAGTTGATGAAATCGCAATAATTATAAAGACTGTTTGTATTAAGCGATCATCTGGTCATGATGGTGTACCATGTAATATCTTATTGCATGTGTTGAATAGTATCATATATCCCTTAACCTATTTAATAAATCGTTCTTTTCAAGATGGTACTTTTCCTAAGGAACTAAAACTGCAGCAAATCGACCCGGCCCTTCTGTCCAAACCGACGGACATTATGTCCAGGAAGCTCGAATTCGAATTACCGTTTAAGGTGTCGATCGAAGACCCCAAAACGGCTTTGATGAGAGTCAAGGAGTTTGGACGAGGGATATCAGCCTGGTACACGGATGGTGCCAAGAATACGAGAGGTACTGGAATAGGCATTTATGGGCCTAACCAAAACCACAGGAGCTTCATGGCTCTGGGCACGACGCAAACGATTTTGCAAGCAGAAACGATTGCAATTGATATGTGCGCCAGAGAATGCTTGGATAGGCACCTAAATGGCGCGCATATATACATCTGCTCAGACAGCCAAGCCGCATTAAAGGCCGTTCGAGCCTATAGTCACGGCTCACGGACTGTCTAGGAATGTCGAAGATCCCTCTCGCAACTGGCGAAGAACAACTTGTTGACCCTCATGTGGGTCCCAGGGCACGGGGATATTAAAGGCAACGAAGTGGCCGATGAACTCGCAAAAAGAGGTGCAAATGCCACTCCTATAGGACCAGAGCCGTTTTGTGGACTCCCCATGGCGCATAGAAGAGAGGTGGTGCAAAAATGGGAAGAGGACAGAAGACGTAAGTATTGGAACAACGTACCAGGTCTACGTCAATCAAAACGACTCCTGAAACTCGATCACAGCCACAAGGTGCTTGAACTCACAAGGAACGAGCTAAGAACTTTCACCGGACTCATGACAGGGCATTGTGCCCTCCGATATCATTTGCGGAAAATGGGAAAAGAGGAAAGTGGAAACTGCAGATTGTGTGATTCGGCAGATGAAACTACCGAGCACATACTATGCACTTGTGTCGCGATTGCTCACAAGCGTCTTTCACACTTCGGCAGGGACCGATTATCCCCCGAAGAAGTGAGCATTATCACCCCCAAGATAGTTACCAGGTTCATGGTAGACGTGGGACTGCTTGGGAAGTGATTGGTTAAGGGTAGAACAATAGATCTGTTAGGTCGCAGTTCACGAGAGGCTAACACACCTCACTAAGACCCTACTTAACCTATAACCTATATAACCTATAAGGAACTAAAAATATCAATTATAGTCCCAATTTATAAGAAAAACGATAAAAGCAGTATTACTAATTATAGGGCAGTGGCTCTATTATCGGTTTTTTCAAAAATTTATGAAAAAGCATTCTTTAACAGATTGATATCTTTTATTAATAAAGAAAATATCTTATCAAATAACCAATTCGGTTTCCGTAAAGGACTTGCAACATCTGACGCTATTTTGTCCTTATATAATTATATTGTCAAAAACATCGAGGCCAGAAATAAAACAGCATGTGTCTATTTCGACCTAACACGGGCATTTGACACAATTAATCACCGGCTTCTCATGAACAAATTATTTGATCAAGGCATCAGAAGCCAAGCTTTTAACTGGTTGACCTCATATTTAGATGGCCGGTCTCAAAAAGTTAAATTTTCTTTAAATGGTGATACACTATTATCTGAGGCAAATATGATCCCTACAGGTGTTCCTCAGGGAAGTACTCTAGGTCCACTGCTATTTATTTTATTTTTAAATGATATAAACGAATCCATATCCAATAGTTTTATTACATTATTTGCCGATGATGCATCTGCTTCAGTGATCGGAAAAAATAACTTCGAACTAGTTCATACAACCACGTTGGTTATATCAGAGATGCAAAGCTACTGTCAGCGTAATGGATTAGCTTTGAATGAATTAAAAACTAATATGCTTTTGTTTTCACCATCTTATCTAGATCACAGTCTATTGGTGCGTGGGAATAACAAGTCGTTAAAACAAAGTAACTTCGTCAATTTCTTGGGTCTTTTAATAGACTCGAATTTAAAATGGAACATGCATATTGATAATATATCTAAGAAAATGTCCAAACATGGTTTTGTCATTTGGCAAATGCGAAAATTTATTACAATTGATGTTTTAAAAATATATTATTTTGCTCATGTTAATTCACTATTGAGTTACGGCATAATGTGCTGGGGAAATTCTGCCCTCATTAATAATATCTTAATCTTACAAAAGAAAATAATAAGGACTATGACTTTTCAACATCCTAAAGTCTCTTGTCGTGAACTTTTAAAAAAATTAAATATTTTAACTGTTATATCGCTGTATATTTTAAATTGTGTTTGTTAAATCAGGCGAAACTCAGATAAATTTGATAAATGTCGAACATTAAGTAATAATTTTAGGCAAACTTTTAATTTATCAGTTCCTATTCATTCTTTATCTATGACGGAAAAGAGCCCCAATATTATGGCCATTAAAATATATAATAAATTACCTGTCTCAATCAAATCAGTTTCAAGTTATAAATTGTTTAATAAGAAAGTGAAATCCCTATTGTTACAACATTCATTTTATTCAATCACTGAGTTTTTTGCGTGCGACCTTTAAATTATGTGTACTACTATTTATTGTTATTTGTGATTTATATACCTAGTATATTTTACCTCTAATTTATATTTGTATTGTATTTTTGACACTTCCTATGCTGTATTTTTGCCTAATGGAAATAAAGACTATTATTATTATTATTGGTACCACCCAAAAAATTTCTAACATAACATTTCTTCCGTACATACCAGGTATAACTGACAGGATATCTAAAATACTAAAAAGAAGTAACATAAAAAACCTTTTTGCAACTTTGCGTAAAGTCGAACAAATCCTTAATACCCTAAAAGACATTATTCCCCTCGAAAATCAAGCCAATATTTTTGTTCATTGTAACAGTTCGACTCAATTCTTTGAATTTGCAAGTCCTAATGATTCTAAAAAGAATCGATTTTCACCAAGTTGCATTGGTTTTCTTTCAGGCGACGTTCATTAGATAACTGCAGTTAATATATTAAGTATAATTGCCCTAATTAAAATATGCCTAAAACGAGAAAAAATATGTTTTTAAACAGCTAAAATGTTTGTATTTCAAACTGGACCTCCTACGAAGAATAATTGAAATAGGGGATCAGCGAGTTCGAGTGAAAGATCATTTACAAGCATGCACTCCGCCCTTCAACATGAAGTCAAAGTAATTTGTTGTAGTAACATATTTGCTTACATTATTTGAATTTTCTACATGTCTTCATATAATACATGACAGATAAAGGTTACAAGCTATACAATAAACGACTTTGTCTAAATGGTTGCCATTAGACACATTATGATAATTTAATCTACCTGATTCAATCTTATATCGTTTTTAGTCTGCATAGATGTAATTACTTCAAATATTATTTCTGCCTGCTGAAGGGAAAATCTTATTTTGTTTTCTATTCCTTATTTAATCCAGGTCTTTATTAACGTGAAGAAATTTGATCTGATTTGTTTATACAATTTTGTATAAAAGAACACTGATCTTCAGTTGTCTTAAAATGCTAAATAACCCAAAATCCGACAACTAGATTACAACCCTGTGGATCAATTTTAAATCCATGAATGATTTATTGAGTTTTGTATATCAATTGCTTACATCCTTTCATATAGTGCATAAAGTATATATGCACCAGATGAAAGGATTCTATTATATAGGTATATACTTTCTGTACTGATCTGTATAAAAGAAGATTTCTTTATGCAAAATTTATCAAGTTTATTGATCATGTCAGAATTCTTCGATTATTCATCATAAGTGTCCATTATTTGTTTTTAGACAGTGCATTTATTATCCTAGGTGTTAAATCGAATGACAATGCTTTGAACCCAAGACCTTATTATATATTAATGATTAGTGACCGCAGTATTAAGGTCATTTTGATTAAACTGTCCAATTAAATATTTTCCTTTGCTCCCCAATTCTAATTGGTTTTCACCCACATTTTCATTTCTGTGAATGCAAACTATTTACAATATTTTCCTAATGTATGTAATTAATTTGATGGCTATTATGCCCTTTTTAATAAGTTTCTTTGAAATATGCACGTAAAATATAGTAACGAAGACACGCAGATATTCTCCTTAGAAAATGAAATTGCAAAAGTTGAAGGTTTACTGTCATACACCAAAACGTTTTTATATTGTGTTTAGTGAAGCATAATTGCTAACTTTGATTTTTTGTCACATAGAAAATATACGGTGATATTTACTAAAGTTATCCTTGATACAAAAAGTACTTCAAATACTAACTAGTCTTTACGCATAATAGTTTGCGTTTTTCTGCTTTTCAGCGATATCTACACGATCTTTGCATCGCATGAATGGTAGTCATCATTGTTTCATAATATATCCGTGTCTGTTATACTCATGTTTATTATATTTCGATTTAGGATCATTTGTTATAGGGCACCAATTGAACGTAACACATAGAAATAGTTTAATAAATGGTAATATCTTGGCAGAAGTAATTGCTTTACTACCTTTTTTTATATATTTACGAACATGACAGCGTATGTCACGAAAAATGTTTATTTAAAGATTAAAATATGCTTAATATAAGCAATAAATACATAAATGGTAACTGTAACAGCATTTGGAAGCAGCATTGATGATCTATATTTATGAGTTTGAGTGAAAGATCCTTTTAAGAAGTGAACTCCGCCCGTCCTCCCTTCAGCCAAAATTTTGAGTATATTTTTTTAATTTGTAATGTATTTTTTGTGATTTGAGTACTAATTTTTAAAATTTATCAAATATTTATCGTGGAAAACACCTGAATCATAAATCGGGATCGACTTATTCTTTTTCATTGTTTGTTATCGTAACAAGGTTAAAAATATTTTGAACAACCTTGCGAAGTGATGTGTGCCATTGAAAGAGCTTCACGTTTTACCTACTCATAAAAAATAACACCTTTTAGCAAATCCGTGACTTGCACCCACTTGATTCCAACTTTATCGATATTAAAGTCAGTTTCGAGACTTTTTTTTTAAATTTGATATGTGCCAAGCAATATATTGAAATAATGATCGCAAAATTTCTAGGTTAACATCAAATTAGAAACCAACCAATTTAACGTATTTACGATTAATACGATAATGCGTTTCACGTTCGTTGACTCTATAAAAATGTGTTTTTAGCTCATCTATGTTTTTATCAATAATATTATTAGTAATTCTTTCAGGTATTCAAAGTTGATATCTAATCTTATGAAACACTGCCAATATTAAGCTGTGATGGTTTCTTTTTGAAACTAAATTAATTAAAAAATATATATAATATGTCTTATACACTAGATTATGTTTGGCGGCGGATAAAAAAATATCTAGAAGAGGAGAAATTAACATGTTTTTGCTTCATTTTATATTATTTATTAAATTCAAAAATTTATAAGCAATATTTATATTAAATTGAAAGAATATTTGAAGAGCGATTCTATTTACAACATAAATGTTATATCAATTAGAAAACATCAATATAAGTAAAACAACTGACACATAAACTAAAATGCAACATATATTCATCATTTCGTTTGCGTCTCTAATATAAATCAAAGACCTGACAAATAATAGAAGATTGCTTCCTATTTAAGATTCCAAAAACTACTACCAAATATTTAGTACAAGTCTTTAAATATGTCAGGATTAAAAGAGAATTTATAATCTATAATGAATTATTGTAATAATCCAGTATAATGAAAATAATACAGGATGTGTGATTAGAGATATCAAAATAAATCAAAAATAAACATTAGAGCCTGCAATAAAATAAATTGAAATTTATAACAATCAAATATACAGGGTGTCCCGTTAATGTGGGGAAATGGCTGGACCGTAGATTCCTGAGGTCAAAATATGACGATTTAATGCAACTTATCTATATCCAAAAAATTACGGTTAAGCCGGAATTTGGCTTCAAAGTTTCAAAATTTTTTATTTCTTTTGTTTATAACAATTGAACGCTTTATTTGATTTCAATGAAATTTATTTTTAATAACTACCATAATATAATACATCATTTCAGTTATTATAACTATTATTCGTTAACAAGAAGTATAAGAAACAGTAGTACCACCACTTAAAAACTAAAATATTTTTTTATTGGTGGATCCAATAAAAACTAAAAAAATAATACTTGAAAGACCATTTAATTTAAAAACTTTTTCATCTCTTAATAATATTTGATATCTTTTACGGTTTTCCCACAAAAAAATAAAATATATATTTTTTATCTAGTAAAAACAAAATCTAGTTTTTCATCGAATCGAAAATAAATGTTTTTCGTGGCCGTCTTTATTTAAAAAATGTAAATTATGTATAATAATTAGTATTTAGTATCTTTTGACAATTAATTTTTAACTTTATTATAGTTCATAAATATTCATATTTGGAACAAACATATATCTCGTTTGTATTAGGATTTTGCAAAGAAAATTGTTTGAAAAGTGTTAGATGTTGTTTTGATTTATTTTATTAATTGATATTATTTAATTTTTATTCAATTGAGTAAGTTTATTTACTTATTAATGGGTGCATAATGTGTATACTATATTCATATTTTATTTTTTGTGCAAAAACCGTACAAGATATCAAAAACAAGTAAGAGTCAAAAAAGTTTTTAAATCTAATGCCCTTTTAAGTAGATTTTTTTGGATTTTATTGGATGCACCAATAAAAAAATATTTTAGTTTTTAAGTGGTGGTACTACTGTTTTTTATACTTCCTGTCAATCATTAATGGCCAAAATAACTAAAATGATGTATGATATTATGGTACTTATTACTAATAAATTTCATTAAAATCAAATTAAGCGTTCAATTGTTATAAACAAAAGAAATAAAAAAAATTGAAACTTTGAAGCCAAATTCCGGCTTAACCTTAAATTTTTGGATATAGATAAGTTGCATTAAATCGTCATATTTTGACCTCAGGAATCTATGGTCCAGCCATTTCCCCGCATTAACGGGACACCCTGTATACAGATTTAACAACCGAAATAAACAAATAATACAACGATATATTACATGGTAATATTATGATTTCAATGTAGATTTCGACCCTCGATGTTTCTAACAATTTATTTTGCAAAAATGCTTAAAAATACTTCAAAAATTAAAAAATCTTATACTAGGTTATAAATTAAAATAGAACCCCTAAAGACCATATAAGTAGTAGTGGAAGTAACCGCCAAAAAAACCTTAAGATGATACCATAACAAAGTAAAAATAACAAGTCAGAATATATAAAACGAATATAAATAAAATATACCTTATGCAAATTATTATAAAAATGATTTAAGTTCTTTCTATTTAAACAAAATTCTGTAAATTTTGAAGTAATTAATAATACATAAAATCTAGTAAAATGCATAACAAAATCAAAATGATTTAAATGCCAAATCAATGCAAGTTCAAAGATCAAATTTAACATAAAATTATTATTTCTTGAGCACTTCTTTAGTATATTATCTTCAATAAAACTTTCTCAATATAATTCTGTATATTATAGTTATAATATTATCCACAAATATTGGAAAATTCTCATTAACTCAATAATATATAAATAAATGTTTTAGAAAGTCGACTCAATCATTATTCAGTTCGTACAAATATCAAATTTTCCTACAAGATACATATATTAGTCTTAATTAAAGAACTAAAAGTGTTGACATGAAACTCTCGGACGATTAACTCTTGAAAACATTATAGTGTTCCAGTGCTTTAACAAGTACCGAATGTAGAAGGAAAAAATATTACAGCAAAACTAAGTATGCGAAAATACTTATTTTAAATGACATAAATGCATAATCCTAATAATAATATAAGTCTAGTTTATGTGGGGTGACATGAAGGGACATACAAATTTAATCATTAATAATAAACAATAATATACGAATTATTATATTTGTGTGTATACATATTTAAATTATTTGTTTCCATGTAGAAAAATCGAACCGGCGACGCCGCGACGTTGAATTTCATAAGCTTGCGACACCTCCATTTGTTTCTTCCGCCCTGTTTACGAAGCTTTGCGAAAGCTTACCTCACTACCCTTTTAATATTCCCAAGGGATTAACCCTTAGATGTTCTTGATATCATTTACACTCCAGGCTAAAAATGTATTAATTTAAATCCAGTATACAATTTCAAAACACATTTCAATATTTTATATAATTGTTTACCACTAATAATATTTACACCAATATAGTTTTTGCTTATGCAAATCAAAGCTATGTTTTGTTTCAATTAGAAAACAGGTTATAAATTTAATAAATTATTATAGGTCACTTATATTAAATGACAAAAATGCGTCATATTAACTTAGAATCCCGCCATCAAACAGTGGGTTGAAACTCGCCCCAAGACCGACGCGTAATTATCAACAATTTAACTTTGAAAGGATATGTTATAATTTTTATTATACAACTTTTTATATGTACTCGGAACTATAACTTTAATAATAAATTACTAAAAAAACCGTTTAAAGAAAATATTTGAAAAAATATCACATAATTGTGATTTTGATATCTATTTTCATCTCCAATATAAATGCCTTATTCGAATATTGCAAACTTAAAATATTAAATAACCTAATAATATTAATTAAATAAATTTAAATTAATTTAAATTAATGTCATTAAAATTTTAGATTAATAAGGCAAATTAAATACCTTTCGCAACTTCTAAGCTTATTGTGAATATATTTGGCTTAAATATTATTAAATATTATTACCTATATAGATAACATTATTAAACATTATTATTAATAAATTAAAAGAAACAAATATTACAATTCAATTGTTAAAAAAAGGCACTAAGGACTTGTAGTACCATTTGAAATTACTAAACATAATCTCAACAAAATAACTGCCATACAAATTACTAATTTTATAAAATGACCAAACAAATAAAAGGTTTCCCTTTATTTAAAAAATAGGTTCTTACAGTTTTCAAACTTAATGAAACCCTCTAGAACAATATTTTGTTTAGATTTTGAAATGTGTCTGACCAACCCCTATTACCACAATTCTATTAATTAAGACCCTAGTCTTTCTACGATATGCCTTAGGACGTTAAAAATCTTGTTTCTTATATAGAAAGTTGTTGGTCGTGATGGGAGTTCCATACGAGGAAATCTCCCTGCTATAGCAGCGTAGCACATATGGAAAGTGTCATCTTAGATACAAATTCCAACTTGTCACGCTTAATCCCAAGAAGGAAAAACCCAGTGAGACCATCAGTATTACCCTAAGAGAAGCTGAGGACAGCCGAGAGGAACCTTGCCATGAGACCTCTCCAATAGACAGCTCCCAAACTTAAATTGTGAGCAGTTAACAATCCTACAATAACTAATCTTTTGAATTCATATAATTAATGTAAAAGAACCAAATATAATTCAAGTAAACTTACAACACTGCAAGCGGTTCGGGCACAACCTGAACCTTTAAAGCAATTATAATACCCTAGTCCTAATCCAAGAACTCTGTGTAGCAATCACCTCATTCCAAGGTGCACATAATCTAAGGGCGCGTGTATGTATAATTGTATAATCACTCGCCAACATGAAAGGCATACATATGTCTCAATTTTCAATAGCGGGTCTCACAGTGGTTTGTTTTGAAAAGAAATTAAGTTAAAACTAATTAAAATTAGCTTAGCCTACCCTCCCGCAGGTTATTGGGTTTTGAAATAAAATTCCCTCTTCTTTTAAACCTTTATTCCACCCTATACCTATCCCCGCTTATAATTAAAATAACAGAATTACCTTTATTAATTTATTTATTTCACCTACTCCCCTTAATTTACACTTATACGCTAACATGCAAATTATCCGTTAAATTATGGTTGGTAATAAACGAGAAACAATGATGAATAGAAGGACAGTAAAAAAAAATAGAAAAAAAGAAGAAAAAAAGTATAGAAAACAAGAATAGAAAAATACAAATTAGAGGAATAAAAACAGAATGAAAGAAAATAAAGAAATATGCCGTCTGCACTCTACTAATATCGGATGCTAAAGGCCACCGCCCATGTTCTCTTCTCTGCGACGAGGTGTCCTCTTCTTTCTTCTACGACGTGCGATCCTTTTCTACGATGAAACGTCCTCTTCTCTTGGTCCTCTTCGTTCTTCTTTCTTCAGTGTGGTAAGTTTCTCCCGCTGCCCATTTCCCTCAACAATTTATAACATTTCATTTGTGTTTAAGTTAGTCTGTTTCCTTCCGCCGCATGCAAGGAGAACTCCACAATAGCAAATCAATTTAGTTCAGCCCTAAAGTTTTAGCATTTCAATTGACCCCGCAAATACACTAAACGTTTTCCAAAATCTACTTTTGCGCCTATTTATAGTCAAATCGTCGTAATTAGTTGGCTACCTAAGTCTAGCTGAAATTAAATTTACGTCCACCCTCTATATTCGCATGAAAACATAACGTGTTCCGCGTTATCTATCCCATTGCCGCATGTACAGTCTTCTAAATCCGTTTTCCCTATTCGTTTAAGATAGCTACCGAAATTCCCATGTCCCGCTAATAATTGCATAATTTCCTGTGTAATTCGTTCTAAAATTTCCAGTCTCTCCTCAACTGACCTAATAAAGTTAATTAAACGTTACTCGCCCATTTAAAGACTCAACTCGGGTAGAGGGAAATCCACCAGGTCATGGGGGAATAAAGAAATCAACCAGATGAGAAAGTAAGCAAGAAAAGCGTATAACAAAGCGCAACACTCCAATCAGGAAACCGATTGGACATATTATAAAGATCTCTACCGACTATACAAAATAAAGGGGGAATCCTGGAGAAACTTTTTTAAACAAATTGAGTCCACAAGTACAGCAGCAAGGCTTAAGAAAGTTCTCTCCAAAGACCCAAAACTCCAAACCAGCGGGAGATTCATACCCCTTCAAAAGAAAATTAAAGCATAGCCTCCAACATAATAACATGATTCATTAAAACATTCTCACCATTTAGTCTGCAGGAATGGATGAAAAATTATATGGAGACTGGAACTTATTCTTCAATATCTGGTGAGTCTATTAAGGGCCTGTATAGCTTTTAGATATCTCCAATGGATATATCAGGGACCATATTTTAAAGACTAATCATCTTCACCAAAATCAACACACGTACATACGTGTACGCCCAATCGAATTAGCACTCTTCTGTGTAGTTACATATATTGAGGAGGCGTTGGTAAATAAAATGTCAACATTTGGCCTATTTATCAACATAGAAGAAACTTTTGACAAACCATCTTTCCACAGCAAAGCACAAAGTTGCACGTAGTGAATGGATAAGACAGAAGCTAAGCAAAAAGGACGGTCCAAATATCAATAGGTGATGATATATCTAAAGCAAGGGTGTCCGTGACTGTCCACGGGGAGGGGTACTATCTCCTCTTATGTGAAAGATCGTGATAGATGATTTATTAAAGAAACTGAAAGATATGCATATGGTATAACAATTTTTCTTGAAGGACGCTATGAAATTAATTTGAAGAGGGTGAAACGAGAAAGCAGAGTTGACGGAGCATATCCTGTGCTACTGTCCCGCTCTGGCAACATTAAGGAAGATCCTGCTTGAGATATCATGGCCAAAACCGGCCGTCCAGGGAGGCCAGTTTCTTAATAAAATCCCTTACTCTCTCAAAGAGGTAGGGTGATTAAAGAACTAGTTCACCCATAACTATAGGTGTATAATCCAAGGTCTTCATTCTATGACTTCGCCGTCCTCCCTTGTATCGGTATGCGTATTCCTGCCTTTATTTCAGATATCAACTATACATAGAATCATGTGTACCAACATGATTACAAACATTCTGTAACAATATAAAATGATGATAGTTTTATTTCAGCAATTTCGAAACATAAATAGCGCTTATGGTCATGCTAAACAGATGATCGAACAGAAATGTGATAATCAACAGGAAATTACTTGCGAGGTTTAAAGGTATAAGATTTATGTTTTGGTGTTGGTTAATTTTTTTTATAAAATCTTGCTTTAGAATGCGGTTTGTATGGTTGTCATGTTTGACAATCTTTAGCACAAAGTGGAGAGAGATTGTAACATACCACGTTCTCAGTATGACTACAAGAAGTAATTAAAAGTTTAGTTCTTCATAATCATTAACCGTGGGTTGTATTTCTTTCTCAATGAATTTTATATATAATTTAGAAACTATAAAAATGGACCAGTTAAAATTTGTAGTTATTATAAACATAATAATAATGGAGCTTAATTTATCAACAAGATCACTACTATTATAACCACAATAGTTTTTAATTCTTCATAATAATTGCAGCAATAATTTTAATCAAAAGTAGAAAGCTGCATTGCCTAATAACAACACACAAATAATTTTTTTCTATATTGCTATCTCGTTACTTAAATAATCCGGCACGCAAAGTTGCAGTTACAATACTCTATTTAAACTTCACCCGAAAATCCTTGATAACATATGTCCCTTGAAGTTACGATTACTAAAGCAGATACATGTTTCATAAGCATTTATAATATGCTTGGTAAGTTAAATATTGATATTTATTTGAGACAAAATATTGCGTTTATTTATTATATTATAATTTTGTAAGCAGGAGAAGCAAAGACGATAAAGCATAAAAAATATAAATAAAATAATTAAAACTTTGATTAAGCTGTTCTTAATGTAATAAGTGGCTACAGAGCAATATATGAAATGATGTTTATCATCTATTGAGGAGAAAGCTCACGCAACCATTTCAGTTTCCTCTACTCCTGTTACAAGAGCTTTCCCTGAATTTTCCTCCACCAAGTATTTAGAGAATTGATTAATAAGTTCTTTCAATCCCTAGTCCTTTAATTGTTTTAATATTTGTTTTTATATTTATACATTCTATTAAATTGCCTCGTTTTAAAGAAATTGTTTTTTAGCATAGCATCGTATTTTTTAAACGCTTGTGAGTAATTAATAAAACAAATTTCAAAAAAAATAAATTCACCATCTCTTATGCAGCTACATTTGTAATATCTAATTTTATAATTTAAATAAAACCTGACTATGACTATGTAGTAGTATAAAAATTATTAGTCATAAACAATATTACACTAGGTTAAAAATAAATTTTATTGATTCTCAATCTAATACTTTGACGAATAAAGCACTAATGACCTTTTTTCACACTTTTATTTGTATTACCAAATGTACATTTCGGACACAAAGTGACCATTACAATGGATTAGTATTTCGTTCTAATATTGATTGATACTACTGCATGGTTCTTTTATTTTATAGTTGAAATGGGACAAATAACAGCGGAATAACGATTTCCCTGGAATGTCAAAAGGGTAGCGAGGTAAGCTTTCGCGAAGCTTCGGAAACAGGGTGTAAGGAATGAATAGAGGTGTATAGAGTAGCGCCATCTACTCTGTGTGATATTGATTTTTGTAACACATGCATGCAAGAAATATTTTAATAAATTCAATTCAATAGCTCTAAAGCCCCGATTTGGGACCTGGCCTTCCTTAATTTATTGCTCTATTCTATACATTGCCACTCTTGTAATTATTTTGCATAATTTTAAAATATTTAAAAAATTGACCTTGGAAAATAATTATAATATTCTTAATTAAAAAAGGGTAAATAAAAATAATTTTTAAGTTTTTATACCACTATTTATTGTATAATATTCCACTTCTTAATTACATATGAAATCTTTAAAATATTAGTAAGTGTCTTGTGAAAATTTTAATGATTTCATTATTTAATTGGCATTTCTAAAATCAGGTGATAACTATAATATTAAATTAGCAAATCAATATTCTATTTTTCGTTTTAAAAGTAAACGATATGAAAAAGAAAAACTTTTACTTTTCCTTCTAACATTTCTAAATCTATCAAAACAAATTTTTAATTCATAAAAAAAGATAACTCAGTTAGCATAATAATAAAAAAAATGCATTCCAAATCCTGTTCAACAAATATATTATTTTCATTCCGTCCAGTTTAATTTAATTAATCGGCATTTGCATATTTTTACAAACTTGTAAAATGTATAAAATGTATATTACATATGGTAAGTAATAGGTTTCACATTTCACTTTCTTGAAAAAAAAATGACTCGAAACGGGTCATTCCCCTGTTGTTTTGTTTGTGTTTCTACTGGAGGCGGCCTTCGGTTCGGTGACTGTGTCAAGACCAAGATCAACAACCGGCGTCCGGTTTATTTGCACCGATTAACAATGTTATTGCACCTGGTGAATGGAGAATAGAGTAGACAGCGATGAACACTTTTACCTATTTGTCGACGAGTGTAAAATGTGGATAATAATACGTTGTTCAATTCCGTAAAGTTTCACTCGAGTTAAGTGATGACTTATTTGTATATTATGTCTTCAAATGATCAGTTATATGCAAATAATCAGTTATATCTATGTAATCAACTATATCTATATATAAAAAATAATAATTGACCACATTAGAAGACTAATAGAGTAATTATTATATTGAAAAAAATAAGAAATAACATCACATAACTACAGAAAATTAGTAAATAAGATTTTTTATCAAATCAATAACATTAATGGCAACGTAGTCGATCATGTGGATTAACTCGTTAATATCGTTAAACATCAACAGATGGGAAAACTGCGAAACTATAAAACATTAGGTTCGTCGAATTTGTTTATTTTTTGTCTATAGGCTGATGTTATTGAGGTCACTAAAATATATCGCAATATAAAAAGATGGAATTATATTTTAAAACATATAATAAATTTGCGAAAGTTTTTCCTAGATCATTCGAAAAGTTCGTGGAATTTTCGACAGGCATATTTCTAAGTACAAATAATAAAAAAAAACTGGTTTAAGTATGAACAAACCAATTTTATTTCGTCCTGGAAATATTGTAGTGGGTACCAATCCAAAACCATCAACATATATTTTTAAACAATTAAACATAAGCGGAACAATATCGCAAAAACTATCAACAAATTCCATTAGGTTAGAAAATAACTTAATGGTATTTGTAAATCAGTAGCTAAAGCCACAAGTCATAAAATAAACTTTTTTATTTGAAAGGTTTTGTTAATAAGAACATATGTTTGGATTTTTTTAATTTAAGAAAAATGATCGTAGCACTAACTAACCAAAGGAAAGATAACTTGGGATTGTATTAAATAGTATTCGTTTTATTACGATCATGTTTCTAGAAATGTTGACATTAATTATTCATCCATATAGTGTTACTTGACACTGTACATTTTTTAAGGAATTTTATGAACTTTTAAGTCCAACAATCAGTAATATGTGAAATAGCCAATAGTTAGTAGTAGGCTATTATTCATCTCCATGCCATTACATATTTACATTCAGGTTAATAAAACAAATAACAAAGAGGAAAATAACTATAGAGACAATATTAAAAGTTACTAAATTCAGCGAATTGAAACGTATTGAAAACCTTTCAAACGTATTGAAAACCTTTAATTAAGTGTAGATAAATAAGTAATTAGAGATTAGATTAGACGGGGTCGTTTAGCTTTAGACAACATTACCGCACTGCGACCTTTTAAAGGCAATTTCTTTAGTAAAGTCAATTTATTTCCTAGAAGGCCATTCCCTGATCCGTTCTGGCGTTACCTCTATCTCTCCGGTTAGGGCTAGTCTTGTGGTGACCCATGCTATACACACGCATAGAATGTGCTCGACCGTTCCGTTTACCAATCCATATAGTCTAAAAGTTGTGTTGTCCACTTCGCCTACCTTGTGGAGATGGTACTTTATGAGCAATTCCTTTTAAGGAAAACAGTGACTAGTTTTCTCTCTTTTGGTAAGGCGCAAGAGCTGTTTAGCTCTGCTTGACAAGAGATTAATAAACACTTTGAATTGCCTTTGAACTAGTATATTTATACAGTGTACTATTTTGCATTTATGCTTTTGATGGCTCACGTGTAGGCTTTTATCCGATCATGATCGCCGCATCTCCTTCCCTGGCAAGTACATCGACATGTTCGTTTTCTATTATACTTGCGTCGCCTGATTCCCTCATGAAAGTGAGCCTGTTGTCTTTGGCCTATTAATTCAGAGGTTGTTTACAGTTCCAAGAAGTTTTGACATTAAAGCTGTATGCTTTCAGTTTCTTCTTTATCTGAAATCAGGCACAGGTTTGCCTTTTTGTAGACCTTTTTCGTAAAAACTTGAACACATCTTTTGAAGGTTACTGTTTTAGCCTGTATTAAGGCCCATATAAATCTATGCCAGAGTCGGCTTCCGTTTTTGATTCATCTGTTTATAGAGTTATCTTATAATAAACTAAAAATTGGTTTTCAATGCGAGAGACCGGTTTGGTTGGCATTACATCCGACTGTGTTTGTAGTAACTCTTTGTAATTTCTGAACGCCTGGATCTATGTTTTGTACCAAGCCAGACTGATTTGTTCATGAAGGGGAAGCAGGTCTAGTAAAGCTTCCATTGCTACATAGGGTGGCGTGCAAAGCACCCATGATGCTAGATAGGGGATTCGTTGCGTGTTTAGCCTTGATCCACCATAGTAATGATTCACTTGTAACAATGGATCTTACTACCATAATGTGCAGCCAATGTATCATTTTGTGTTTCAGTCCCAATGACTTTCCAAAGAGCGGCTGTAGCTTTGCAGACTGTTTTTTTTAGGTGCGTTTTACAATTAAGTTTCTTACCCAGTATTAAATCTAGATATTTGTCCTGATTGGACAGCGAATTTTTTAAGCTTTAATATTAACTTCCTGCGATTAGTGAAAGGTACCACCACAGTTGTGTCAGGATTATTATTGAAGCCTTCCCTCAGTTACTAGTTTGCTGTGGAATTAAGGCATCTTGAGCTAGGAACGATATGATGTTGTCATATTTACCATTTAGAATTACTATGTCGTTAGCATAATCCTGGGCACAATAACCCAATCCATTGGGATGTAGCCTAGCGTAAGTTTAGCTTTGTAAATTGACTCAAGGTGGGGGGCTATAATATCTAGCCCCTGCTGCAGTGCAGAGAATATGTTATTTATGGCTGAGCTTTTAAATTTCTCTAATAAGTAAGAAAATGCTTACTCACCACTTCACAAGTGACTTTGCAATTTTCTATTTGACGTTCATTGAAATTGTGTGGGACCCATTTACCGAGTTTATTAGTCTTAGTATTGCTCGTAAATGTCTGCTGATTGTTTTTTATGACACATGTAATGCTTTTGCTACTTGCCTTTGAGTTTGAGTTGGGGTATCAATAGCTCGTTTTCGCATTTTTGTGGTCTACCAGAGCGCTCACTGTCTTTCTACCAGCAAACGTTGACTCTTAGCAGCATTTTTCTTTTGATTAAATAATTTTTTGTGCCTGAAAAAGAACATTTGCGGCAAAGCAATGCGTCATGATCACTGAGCGATAAAACAAAGGCGCTTGTTTTTGGCGGACTCAACTTGTGTGTATTTGTAGTTTAATGTCAGACGAACAAAATGACGTGTGTGTCAAATTAATAGGCTCCGTACTTTTCGCTGGCTCTATCTCTTAGTTAAACAGGAAAACACTTATGCATACACCTGGTACTTACTTGCTATATAATTAGCAGTACATTTTTGCATAACTCTTATCTTTGGACAAGGCTTTGCGGAGCCTGGCTGTTGGTGTTGTAACAGTAACAATCTCACAAAACAATGTTCATATGTTTCTTTTCGATTTCCATAACTTTTTAATATATATCAACAGTGCCGTCTATATGCATCTTAGTTGCCTGTTCTATTTGTACTGTTAAAAGTTTTCCTCGCTTGCATCTTGAGGCGAAGTAAATCCTTGTTCCCCCAGGGCAAGTCTATGGAGGGAGATTTCCCTTTTAGTCATTCACACGCCTTCAAGATTCTTATTCTAAGCAGATCCGCTACACTCCATTTCATTATCCTTCGTGGTTTCTTTGTATAACTTAATCTACTGATTGCCTGACAAAGATGGTTCTTCCACAACATACCAATTTGAAATTGTACTTGCTGTGACGGCCTAAGCTAGAATGATATTTACACCTCCTACCTGATTACATTCACAGAGGTAGGCTTGCTACCTGTATTAATTAATTATTATTAGTGATATCTAAATCGTTAGAGATAATAAATTCAAGACCTCTATTATTTATGTTTGTGCTTCCTCATACCATGTTGTGGACGTCATTACAGACTAGAAGTGTGTTTATTGCCTCTTCTGTATACACCATGAATCTACTTACCTTCCCTGGTGGTGATTTGTTTTGATCTCCTGGAAAGTAGGCAGTGGCCATCACAGCCTACAGTGAATTCGGTTATGAATGTTTTTCATGAGCATTAGAACTGTCCTTGGAGTAATAAAATCGATTTTGCACAACATACTACAATTCTCTTGGGGTTGACCTCCAGTATTTATTGGTGCAAAGCTCTTGAAGGAATCCTATATCAAATTTGTCTTTTTTAAAATCTGCAATAAAGGGCACTTAATGCCGCATTAGAGTGTTGGAAATTAAATTGAATACACCGTATGCCTGCCATTAGTGAAGTTTTTACCTCATTGTCAAAAGCTTAGGGGCATTTGACAACAAGGATTGTTTCGCAACTTTTTGCCTGTAGGGTTTCCCTTCTATCCATTCCATGTTTGAAGTTATGGTACAGGTACGTCGTATGAGTAGCTAGTGAAAGAAAAAAGTTTATTATATAGACACCTGCATGCCATAATAAGGCTATTGAAATTGGATGTCGTCTGGTACCCAGAGTCCACCTAGATCAGACTAAGCTTCCCTTAGCAATGCATCGGCTGTATAGTGTTCAACATAGATCTGGGCGGTGAAACGCCTTATAATATTTGCATGGATATTATAGAACAAAGACTATGTAGGAGAAATATTCTGGAGAGTTTTTATCCATCTCCATAAAAACTGAGTTAATTATACTACATCAAATGTATAAAACTAGATGTTTTCTAGAGTAAAAGATGGCGCCGAAAGTATTGTCGGTAGATGAAAACATCATGTGTAATCAGTGTTCGGTTAACGTTAAAAAGTATGTTTCCTGTAGTGATTGCAACCAAAACTATCATGCAAACTGCTTAATAAAAGTATATGGAATGTATGTGGATCAAGACGGAAAAATACATAGTTGTGAGATAACCTCAAAAGTGAACGCAGTGGCACAAACATCAGAGGGCGAAGAAAAAGAAATAAATGCGGTAAGCTACCTGAAACGTCTATTAATACATAAGGACGAAATGATTGACGAATTAAGAGATAAAATCTCTATACTAAAACGTGTAAATGAACTATTAGAAATCACAAATAATCAAATGCCATCTATCGATGTAGTAGAAATACTGACGTATTCCGAAAAACATACGACATCAAGTAATATTGAAATGGAAAATTCCAATTCTTAGCCATTCATCCAATCTGTATCGGCAAAGGATATTCAAATTGATATAAACGAAAATAAAAACTCTTCCATAAATAATGTAAACATACAAAATAATACCGGAAAAGATAATAAAATAAATTCCAGTTTGTATGTCAATGAACTCGTAGTTAATAAAAATAATAATACGAATGATATAAACGAACAAATTAGTAACACCGAAATAAATAAAAATAAAAAAATTAATTTCAATTTGAACCACGACGGACTTATAGTTGGTAATAACAAGGATATAACCGAAATTGTATATAAAGCCGAAAAACAAGTTTGGTTTCACGTCAAAAAGTTTAAATATGATTTTACGCAGGAGAATCTAAATGAAATACTCGATAAATATCTTGCAAAAATACCCATAATTATTGAAACAATAGAACGAGAAGACCGGTCTGCATCCACAAAATACAAATGTTTCAAAGTCGGAGTAGCAGAAAAATATAAAGACCTTATTAATAATGCGAGTATATGGCCAGCGGGAACTTACATAAGTAAGTTTCGGTTTTTTCGGAAATCAAAAAATCAGTACCGACGTGGAAAAAGAAAATCAATCGAATAACAACATACAGCTGATAGTAATGCATCAGAATATACGAAGCATTATTAACAAAACTGACGAACTCGAAGTTATAACTGAAGAACTGGACCCAAATATTATTTGTGTTACCGAAACTTGGTGAAAACCTGACAATGTTGATATTATCAATGTAAATGGATATAAACGAATAGATCATTTTACTAGAAGGAGCAAAGAACACGGAGGATCTATGATTTTAGCTAAAAATATAGAAAAATGCAATTCTCAAAATAAAATTAGCAGCTACAGCATAGAATCAGTAATAGAATGCAGCTCGTGTACACTTGGCATAGTATCGAAATACCGACCGCCAACAGGCAATTTAGATATATTTTTTAGTAAATTAACGGATATCTTAAATGAAATGGAAGAAATTTATTTAACATATTATAGTATGTGGTGATCTCAATATTAACTTTTTGTCAAATACAAACGACAAACATATGTTAGTGGACATATTTAATTCATTTTCTCTGTGTTATAAAATCTCAGAACCTACTGGAGTATAAAAGCTAGATATTGGGTGGTCTGAAACGCAGATTGATTATATAGTAGCAAACTTCGATTTTAAATATTGGATTGATGCGGCTGTTACTTGTCGAAACTCCATAATAACACTTAAAGAAATACTGACACAGTATAGGGTTTCAGAATGTTTTTTAATATTGTACTACAAAATGTTTCACCACACAGTGGCTTCATCAGGTAGATGAAAATATGATCATTTAACAGAACACCTTGTTTATGAAACTTATTGATTTGCATTGACTCTAATAAATTTAGTTTAAGACCTTTATTTTGTTTATGTAAAATTTTGAAATTATGGTTAAATGAGTGGCCGTGTTCTGTTAAATGTTCTTCGTACGTTGAATTTGATTTTCCTTGACAAAAACAAGCTCTATGTTCCTTTAAACGTTGTTCAAAACTTCTTCCTGTTTGCCCAACGTAAACTTTAGGACAATCGCCACAAGTTAATAAATAGACACCTGATTCTTTGTTCTTATTTGTTTTGTCTTTTGAATTGTTGATGAATTTTGAAAGAGTATTTTTAGTTTTAAATGATGTTTTAATATTTAATCTATGTAAAGTATTTGTCACATTTTCTGATATATTTCCTAGATATTCTATTGATGAATATGGATTCTGAGAGGGATTGCGGGATTGGAGAAAGATCATTGAAATTATTTGTTTTTGTTGTTTTTTTAATAACAGGTTTCTAATGGAGGATTCTTGAAAGCCGTTGTTTATGGCGATGGTGAGGATACGGTTTAATTCCAAATTAAAATTAGTTTTTGAAAGGGGCGTGATTATTAACCGGTGTATCATGGCATTGAATGCGGCGAATTTATGGGATTTATAGTCAAGTCTAGGAAGTTGATTGATTTATTTGATTCTACTTCTACGGTGAATTTAATGTGGTTATGAATACTGTTAATGTGTTGTAGGAAGGATTGTAGTTGTCTGTTAGTGCCTGTGAAGCAGACCAATATGTCATCTATGGTACATATCGATGCCAGTATAAACAATTTTTAAATAAATAATGTTTTTCTATTATGGATTCTAAATGCGCCATGAATATTTCAGCGAGAAGGGGGCTTAACGGATTCCCCATTGCTAATCCCTCCGTTTGTCGGTAAAACCGATCGTTAAATTGAAAATAATTTTGTGCTAAGCACACCTCCAAGAATAAAAGAATTTCTGCCGTAATAATCGGATTTGTACCATTGGATGAGAGAATATCATTTATTATGCCGATTACCTCCGACGGCGGTTTGATTTGATTAATCAAAACCATTCTAGAATTTACTAAATTTCATTCCAAATACGCAATACAAAATTCCAGAGATCTAATCAGTAAAATTCCACCTAATTGAACCCTAGTTTCTTTCGATGTAACCAATCTGTTTCCAAGCATACCGCCGAGGGAGGTAATCGGCATAATAAAGGATATTCTCTCATCCAATGGTACAAATCCGATTATTACGGCAGAAATTCTTTTATTCTTGGAGGTGTGCTTAGCACAAAATTATTTTCAATTTAACGATCGGTTTTACCGACAAACAGAGGGATTAGCAATGGGGAATCCGTTAAGCCCCCTTCTCGCTGAAATATTCATGGCACATTTAGAATCCATAATAGAAAAACATTATTTATTTAAAAATTGTTTATACTGGCATCGATATGTAGATGACATATTGGTCTGCTTCACAGGCACTAATAGACAACTACAATCCTTCCTACAACACATTAACAGTATTCATAACCACATTAAATTCACCGTAGAAGTAGAATCAAATAAATCAATCAACTTCCTAGACTTGACTATTGCACGAGAAAATAATAAACATGAATTCAGTATTTACCACAAACCAACCCACACTGATACAACCATACACATGCAATCCTTTCATCCCAAATCCCATAAATTCGCCGCATTCAATGCCATGATACACCGGTTAATAAACACGCCCCTTTCAAAAACTAATTTTAATTTGGAATTAAACCGTATCCTCACCATCGCCATAAACAACGGCTTACAAGAATCCTCCATTAGAAACCTGTTATTCAAAAAACAACAAAAACAAATAATTTCAATGATCTTTCCCCAATCCCGCAATCCCTCTCAGAATCCATATTCATCAATAGAATATGTAGAAAATATATCAGAAAATGTGACAAATACTTTACATAGATTAAATATTAAAACATCATTTAAAACTACAAATACTCTTTCAAAATTCATCAACAATTCAAAAGACAAAACAAATAAAAACAAAGAATCAGGTGTCTATTTATTAACTTGTGGCGATTGTCCTAAAGTTTACGTTGGGCAAACAGGAAGAAGTTTTGAACAACGTTTAAAGGAACATAGAGCTTGTTTTTGTCAAGGAAAATCAAATTCAACGTACGAAGAACATTTAACAGAACACGGCCACTCATTTAACCATAATTTCAAAATTTTACATAAACAAAATAAAGGTCTTAAACTAAATTTATTAGAGTCAATGCAAATCAATAAGTTTCATAAACGAGGTGTTCTGTTAAATGATCAGATCGATGTCAATAACTCACCACTACTGAATATGTTCTAAACTTGTACCAAAACCTAAAATACTCAAATACTCGCCTGTTTATATATGTGTTTACATTTTATGTTCATCCATTTGTAACCTGTTCTATGCATACAATGTAATTTTTCTATATTATTGTAATAAACATCAACCCCCCCCCCCCCTTCCAAAGCCTGTTTATATATGTGTTTACATTTTATGTTCATCCATTTGTAACCTGTTCTATGCATACAATGTAATTTTTCTATATTATTGTAATAAACATCACCCCCCCCCCTTCCAACCTTGTTCACTCGACCTAGTATATAAGTGATAATTGTAATTTTTAAAAATCATATTTTCATCTACCTGATGAAGCCACTGTGTGGTGAAACATTGTTGTAGTACAATATTAAAAAACATTCTGAAACCCTATACTGTGTCAGTATTTCTTTAAGTGTTCGATTTTAAATGCATAAATATTAATTTTAATATATCAGACCATCCTGCTCAAGTTTTACAAGCAAACATAATCACAAACAGTAAAAGAAAGACAGTGACAGCGAAAACAATCAAATGTAAAAAAAATAATCAGATACCAATTAAAACAAGTAAATTGGGATTTTATACATACAGACGATATAAATACGTCATTTAATCAATTTCATGAAGAATTTAGGTTCCATTTTAATATCTCGTGTCCACTAAGGGACGTAAAAATGAAGACGGCAAACAGGTCATGGATAAATGACGAGATTCGCGTATCCAGTATTAACTTAAAAAATATGCACTACATCATGAAAAATACCAACCTAGAGAATCGACGAACTGAATATAATCAGGCTAAGAAGGCTCACAAGTCGCTAATAAAAGATACGGGGAAACGATATTTCAGTAATATTATAAGTAGTGCGGAAAATAAGCAAAAATGTATATGGAGGGTAGTCAACGAAGAACTGGGTAGAAATAGAGACAATCACAATCCTATTAACATAAAAAATATTTATGGACATACTGTGAAAGACCCGCATGAAGTATCTGAATTATTTGGTGTATATTTCCGTGTGAAGTCGAAATTTTTGTATTTTTGTATACATTTGTAAGTTTCGAAATAGTTATGTATATTCACATTGGATAAATACATAAATATCAAATATCAGTAACGAATAATAAACTGAAAAACTATTTTGGCACAAATATGTCACAAGTCACGACAATGCCAATAAATCCAAATTCGATATTTCTAGAACCCGCAACACCAGAGGAAGTACTACAAATAATAAATTCATTAAACAATAAAAATAGTGCTGGTTCAGATGACATATCAGCGAAAGTTATCAAAGCCGTGGCAAATGAAATATGCTATCCATTAAGCTATCTAATAAACCTTGCCATAAAAACAGGATCTTTCCCAGAAATGTTAAAAATATCGAAAATCGTTCCAATATATAAAAAAGGCCCTGTCGAAGATATAGACAACTGCAGACCCGTTGCAATACTTAACACGTTTTAAGTCAATTGCAAACCGCCTTTGGAACTTTATTAACAAATATAAGATATTAGGAGAAAACCAGCATGGATTTCGAGCGAGAAAATCAACAGAAACAGCATCAACGGCCCTGGTAAAAAAATATCTATTAGAACATAATTTTTACTTACTTTCGGAGTTTCTTTTATAATAATTTTAATAGTGGCTTCATCAGACAGATGAATAATTCAATGAAGCCACTGTGTGGTGAAACAATTGTAGCAGTATCTAGAAAATAAAGCTTAACTCAAAACGATCGTGTTTTTCATTATAAGTTCATAATGGAGTTTCGCCAAGTATCAGCCTTATCAATCCAATATTATTTTTGACTTCCAAAGGGGATTTTTCCACGTTCGTGAAGGGCTACATTCACAGTATAAATACGGAATAATTATCCTGCCACAAAGGTTGGTAGATCGCTTATTTAATAAATGAATAAAATTGGGCCCAGAATTGACCTATGCGAACAATGTATTCGATTATTATATATTTTGACAAATATACTCGTTGATTGTAATTACTAAGCAGGGCAGTAATAATCTACATTTTGGTGTATATTATAGCATAATATTTATATAAGAATGAATCTGATTCACAATCAAACGCCCTACATAAGAAGACAAATGTCAAAAATACATGTATCAACCCTCTTGAAGTAGTTCTAAAATGCAAAAGTAGTTGATTTACTTTGTCTGGAATCACATTGTCTATTTTTAAATATCTATTTCGTTTTAAGATATAAAATGAATAAATTTTGTAATATTTTCTCTAATATCTTTGGAAATATTGGTTTGTCGAAAATGGTCTGTAAGTGTTCACGAAGTTTTAATCTTCCTTAATTTAAAAACTAATATTGCACCCAACAATTAACAAATAACTTTTGTAGATATCTTCTTCTGCATGCTAATGATGTTTTGTTTTTTGGATCTACTCTAAACAAAACACTTATCACAAGCATGGTTCCCGATTCCCTGTAAACATTAATAACTATCAGCTTTCGCATATATTCCTAAAATATCTATGAAATAGAATAACTCTTGACTCTAAACTAAATTTTAAAAAAAATTCGGAAACTTAAAATCTTACGTTGGGAAGTTGAATCACATAAAAATACTATATAATATTGCGAAACAACAGTTAATATTTATAATCTGATTGGCTGACTTATTCTGGAATATCTTATTATGAAATATTTACCTTTCATTAAGTGTTCTTGTATCATTCTTTCGTACATTTATATAAATTCTTTCTAAACCCCCTTATGTAATAAATAGCATAAGAGAATGTCTAAAATATATTTCATCGAAAAAATACTTTAAAAAGGCAGCTCGGCAAGAACTGGCTCATTAAACCTAAGAAGTGCCAAACTACTTATGGAAATTAAAATCTTTTCAGTACGATTTGGTGTTTTCATACTTCTCAATTTTGTTAATTTAGATCTAGGAACCGAGAATATATTGAACTTTGAAATAAAATTAAGAATAATAATGCTTTAAGACACTTCAGTATTACAACTCCTACTGAGATTTCTAAACAGCTGGGATTTTTGCAGCATAATATAATAACAAGATAATCATCTTGAATTACTATCACGTAAGAAATAATTTTTGATTCTGTTTCCTACACAGACAAGTGATAAACACAAGCAGAAGATTAAAAACTAAATACTAATTTATTTATGAAAATACGAATCTTCGTAGTAAATTTTGATTGATTTTTTTAAAATAATATATAATAATAGCAATAAAACTTAAATTATTAAATTTTTATAGTTGATGGTGTGCCCTTTCTTTTTTAAGGCAGTATCAACATCCTTACTCCAAGGAAAGGTAAAACTTTAAGGCCCGAGGATTTAATGTCTGTGCACATAGAAAAGATTCACTAGAATAACTTTCTTTATATTATATTAGCTTATTGCAAAAATAATTGCCTATTAAGAATAAAACTATGGGTTGCCTGTGAAAACAATTGGAAAAACTTCAGTGGTAAATATGTTAACTGATTAAGGACCTAAATAATACTAAAATTCGATGGCATATAGTAATTTTTGTAGCATCTAAATACTACAAATTGTTAGACCTTTACGGACCGGTTTTAAATACTGGTAAATGAGCCGGCTTGTCTTTGGGTCTCTGGTTTCTCAGGGTCGATGTAGTTTTTGGCATTACAATAATTTATGCAAGTAACAAAGTTTTACTGTGTTTTTAATGGATTGAACACATCCTGGGTGAACTAACGAGACACGCTACATACATTTTAGGGCGGCCGATAGCAATTTCTTCCAGTTTCGGCAAGATTTTGTTTCTGGCTCACTTACGTATTCCTCTACCGTCGCTATGATGAATAGTTTTTGCTCTAATCTGCGCAGGGCAGTTAAAGGCAGGAAATTTTGATAAGAGTAAAAGGAATCTATTATGAATAACCTATAATAAAGTATCGGATTTGTACCGACTAAAATTATTCCAAGATCGAAACCAGAGGTCGTAAGCAACGCTCTCCTAGAAACCGAGCAGCATTACCAAGAGATATTTATGGAGTATACGTTAATGGAGGCTTGTTGAGTACAAATTAGGATATTAAAAGGCCTTTAATGTTTGCTGCAGGCAGTCTCAAAATCTCAAAATATTCGGAGAGTATGATTTTTAAATATTACACTGTAAAAGTTTACTGCAAGCTCTGTAATATAAACTCCAATTAGTTTTAATTTTCTCGGTGAATTTGTATCTTCCGTAGGTAATAAGTGCTGCGTTAATACACCTTGATCATCCTTATATATAACATTAGTCTATTTCTGATAAACAACAAAGCTTTCGCTTTTTGAATCCGATAAACGATCGTTTTTGTTCAGTTTAAATATTGCTTGGAAGTTAATACGAGATATTTAATCTCGCCTTTAATCGGAATTAATTCCTCTCTGACAAGGAAACGAATTATAAGTAGATATACAGGGTGTCCCAAAAGTAAGTTATATATACAGGGTTATTCAAAGTTTCACTTTGGGGATATATGGGGGTCTATTAGGGCTACTTTTTAAAATTACTTTCATAATATACAGGGTGTCCCAAAAACCCTAAAAGTATCAAAGTTGTGTTCTTTTTAATGAAACACCCTGTATTTTATTGCATTTTTGGATCCTTCGATCAAAATAAGTGTGTGTTTTAATAAGGTTTTTATTACTTAAACCTTAAGGTTTTTGAAATAATATGAATTTTGTAAAAATTTAACCTAATTTTCATGTTTCAAATACTTACAAAGTAATTAAGTTATGCATACCAAATTTACACTGAAATGTAACAATAAATCATATTTTATTTTCCAAGTATAATAAATTTGACATCTTATACCGGGTGTAAAAAAAATGGAATTAAACAAATGAGAACATTAAATGGCTATAACTTCATTTATTTAAATGGAACGCTATATTTATTAATTTATCAGCATGTGCACGTTTTAATTACCTATCGAATGGTATTTATATCTTAAATGTTAAGTCTTCTCGTTTTTACAGAATACGCCAAAATATTGTTTATTGCACCGTTTTAGTAAAAATTTTAATGTATCTAGTTTTCTATGGTATTTAAAAACGTCAGATAATTAATTTAGTATGCCACTTTAGTTTAAAAAGCCTGTTTTTTGTTATAGTTGCCTTATTTTGCATTTTTGTGTTAGATCGTTAGTAATCGTTATTGTTTGAACATCGCTGTTGTATTTTTTGGTAAAAAATGAAGATTTACTCAAAAGAAGGGGGTATTGGCATTATCTTTATGATTGGAGAATGTCATGAAAATTGTTTATTGGCTTGTCGAGTTTATACTTAAAGGTTTTCCGAAAGAAATCACCCTAAGCCAGCCATTTTTGAGAGACTATTTAACCAATTTAAAGAAAGTGTCAGTTATAAAAAAAAACAGTATAAGAAAATCTGTGTAAATTTTCAGTTTTTACTATTAAATACAACAACGATGTTCAAACAATAACGATTACTAACGATTTAACACAAAAACGCAAAATAACACAACTATAACAAAAGACAGGCTTTTTAAACTAAAGTAACAGACTAAATTAATTATCTTACGTTTTTAAATACGATGTAAAACTACATACATTAAAATTTTTACTTAAAAAGTACTAAAACGGTGCAATAAACAATAACTTAACATTCAAGATATAAATACCATTCGATAGGTAATTAAAACGTGCATTTGCTGATAAATTAATAAATATAGCGTTCCATTTAAATAAATGAAGTTATAGCCATTTAAACTTCTCATTTGTTTAATTCCAATTTTTTTTACACCCGGTATAAGATGTCAAATTTATTATAGTTGGAAAATAAAATATGATCTATTGTTACATTTCAGTGTAAATTTGGTATGCATAACTTAATTAGTTTTTAAGTATTTGAAACATGAAAATTAGGTTAAATTTTTACAAAATTCAAATTATTTCAAAAACCTTAAGGTTTAAGTAATAAAAACCTTATTAAAACACACACTTATTTTGATCGAAGAATCCAAAAATGCAATAAAATACAGGGTGTTTCATTAAAAAAAAAACACAACTTTGATACTTTTAGGGTTTTTGGGACACCCTGTATATTATGAAAGTTATTTTAAAAAGTAGCCCTAATAGACCCCCATATATCCCCAAAGTGAAACTTTTTGAAAGTCACGTATTTTGGCCACAATATTCCGTGCCGTATAGCGTGAATAACCCTGTATATATATATATATATATATATATATATATATATATATATATATATATATATCTTTACAATTGCGACGTATTCAAGTAACACGAGAGGGCACATCAATCGGTAGTCTGGGTCTCTTGAGAACTTACAATAGTGGTAACCAGTCTGTTCGTGACAAAAGGATTACTTTTAATTTGGAAGTGCACGAGCGCTTTAGATGTGCCTAGATCGTCATTACACCGTATTATGCACAAAGACTTAAATCTGCACTCTTATAAAATTCCATTGGTACAAGAATTAAGGCCCCAGGAATCCGACCAAAGTGTAAGTTTCACTGAAAAGTTGATCTTCAGGATAGGCAATATAAATGGGCCTCCACGCAGTCGGGATTTAACCTCTATTGAAGTTTTGTCTATAGGGCCATCTCAAATATAAAGTTCACGCTAATAGACCAACTTCTCTGGCGCATTTGGATGAACATATTCATCAGCAATCATTACAGAGTCTATCTGCCAAGCCGTCATAAGGAATCTTAGTATTGGAATAAATAAATGCTGTGATCTCTAGGGATTACATTTGGAGGATTTTTTAATAAATAAATTTCCACTTTGTATAGCAATAAATAATAAATATATTGTAGCTAGATGGCTTTCTTCCTTTTTTAATTGGTCCACTAAATATAACTTTTTCGATACCCTTTATATAAAACTCCACAATTCAATGAGGATATAGCCATCACTAAAGTGACATCTATTGTATTAATGTTGCACAAATTTTCCTAATTAAGTGAATACACCCACAAAAGCTAATCAGATATAAATAAAGCTATAAAGTTAAACATATATGGTTTTTATTAGTATTAATTCTCATAATAAACATTCCCCTATCTGTGGGTACTATATTCATTTGTTAAGGTATATCAATACAACGTCAAGATAATAGATGCTATATTGATGGTACTTCTGCCGCTTTATAAGTTTAAGAATAAAAGTACAAAGAATAAAATAATCAGCAAAGGACAAGAAATCTTGCATGATATATTAGCCTCTGTCTTTATTATAGGTTAGTTTTATACCTAAAATATGTTTATAAATTCAGAAGATATTCGAAAGTAGTTATTTCAACAAAATATTTATCAGTCTTATTTATTCATGTAAATTTAAGAATTATCTTTATTTATTAGTTATTCCTGAAAAATCGTTAAAAAGCACGTATATTAATTAATTATATTTTTAAAATGGTATCCTAATTCAATCGATATTTCTTTTGAAAGCATTAATTCATCTTAGTTATATAACACATTCATGCATATTATTATGTCAATTGCTTGGGCAAGTCTTTAATTTTTACTATACAAAAATATTTTATTTGATCTCGTAATCTAGTAAGTAATAAAGTCATATTTATGAAATTAAAAGAATGAAAAAGTGTTACTGAACAGCTTAATATTTCTATTAGCAAATAATAATTCTCATATACCATAAAATTGTTACTAATTAAAAACTGCATTAGGTGCAGACGATGGTGCATGAAACACAACACTTCAATTAACATATTTACAATTTCATTAATGATGATGATTTGAATAATTTAAAATTAAAAACTCAACATTGCGGAAATTTTGATTGGAATATAGAGTTCTTGCAAATTAAAATCGGTAAATGATGCACAACAAGTGAAAGCCCGAAGTGCAATTACAATTTAAATTAAGCAAATATCGCTTCAATTACGGCGCGCCAAGAAAACTACTTTAGCTGGTGCTAATAAATCATCGACATCGCACTTTCCAGCAGATCTTTTAATAAATATCCCTCTCCGCGTTCAACGTCCACGTTATATTCAATTAAATTCTACATAAATTGTTAATCAAATCAGATCATTTCTTTGGATCAGCGTCTATAGATTTACTTTCACTTTCTAGGAAAATAATTTTCTAAAAGCAAAATTTTTGTTGACGCGTAATTACGCTACTATTTTGTTTACTTTCACCGCAGTGTAATACATTTATTTTCGAGCGATTTAATTTTCGTCCAAAATTACTTCAAATTTCCGTTCATTCTTTATTTATGATACTAATTATTCGTTGCAGAACTGCGCACGCTTCTGTGGATGGTGAATGTTTAATAAGCGCATGCCGCCAGGAATATGAATTATTAATAATAATGGAGTTGGCATCTTCGTGTCTTAAAATTAAACACGATCGTAAAACATGCGATTGGCAGAGAAACTGATTTTTCTTGTAATTATAATTGTCTAGACTGTAAGGTAAAAATTGAGATAATACATGTTATTATTTCTTTTGTTATGATAATTGTAATTGCTGCATATAGTTGATGTTTATAAATTTGTTAGACTTAAAGGGATTATTCCTTGCATTTTATTAGAAAAAAGAATGTTTTAGCATATTTTTGAATTATAGTAAAATAAATTTAATAATTCCTACTACCTTATAATTTAATAAAATAATTATAATTGCTGAATGAAACTATTGTATAACATATAACTTCTAAAATTTGTAATTTGATGATTGAAAAAAAATATTTTGCATTATAAATGTTAACAGTTAAATTTATATAATAATTAACATTTTATTTTATTTTGTTACACCTTTGCATTCCTTTCTAATAAAATATCAAAAAAAGTATATACAAAATAATACTTAAAATTTTAGCAGAACGGAGAACTGTCGGAATTCACTTCTTCAACTAATCTTTCACTTAAACCTATGAATAGACTCCATCAACGAGGCTGATACTTGGTGAAATTATAGTAAAATTACGAAACAAGTGTTTTATTTACCTTATATATTTTCCAATAAAATAGCCGACGAACCATAATTCTTCTTCTTCGGGTGCCTACTCCAACTATTCCGAATCTTGGCGACCATCCTAGATACAATTACTTCGTTCACGGCTAAATAGTTTGCTACTAATTTTTAAGAACCATGTTCTTAAGTTTTTATGCCATAATATTCTTCTTATTACTGATCCTATTTTACTATATATTTTTTCGTCGAGAACAGATTTTAAAAGGCGGTATTTCTAATAAGTCCAAGGCCTTCCAGTTTTCTTTACTTGGTGGTTTCCACTACTTCCAAGTCCTTCATTTATTCCATCACTGCATTGTTGGTCACTCTGTCTGCCCAAGAAATACTTAGTTTTCTTCTGTATAGTCATATTTCGAAAATCTCGAGTCTTCTTTGTGTTTTAATGAGAGTCAATATATAATACAGCATTCGTCCTTTCCTACCACTTGTCTTGTGCATTTTCTAATCCTGCAGAATAGAAAGAATTGGCGACTCTCGATGGCTGGTGGACGTAATGGAGCTTTTTTAATAGATCTATTATATACTTGGTGAATTTTGGTTGTCAATTAAGCTAAATATCCGATTTTATCTGATTTTAATGCCTTGTTATGTGATCAATAATAAAATAAGTCCTGAACCCAAAAAATCCTTCTGATAAAAATACTAAAACGATACAAACGAAAATTCTATCATTACAAATCTGCGATACACTAAATTAATTTATGTACATAACAAGGTCAATAAATTAGTAGATCTAAAAAGGCTTAACCGTCTGGATGATTCGAACTAATGAATTGATGTAGAGTGATTGATGGTTGTTTATGTTTAGGGGTGATATTGGGATTTTGAGGAATACAGAATTTATTGATGAGGGTTACGTTGAAGTAAGTAGGGGTATTTCCAGATTATGCTTAGCTTTATGTACCTTGAGAGATTCTAGTAAGTCCATTTTAGTCTCTTTCTCGGCGAAATGGATTATTTAAAGTATATTTACTTGGTCAGTTCTTAATCAAAACTATAGTAACTAAAAATTAATCGTAACATAGTTATTCACTCTTTCAATTTAGTTTCAGATTATTTAAGCTTATCATGTTGACATATGAAGTTTTTTAGTATTGAGGTAGAAAACTTTATTAGAAATGAATCAAATATTTTGCTGGATCTAAAATATATAATGGCTACTTTTTTATCAAAAATGCCTCTGACTATTTGCTCTAGATATTGTTTTCAACTATTACTATTTATATAATATTAAGCCATGTACGTGAAAACCTATTTTTTGTTTTGTTTTTATTGAATAAAGAAGAACTGGTATATACGCATGGTTTAAAATCTAAACAGTTATTTGATTTGTTGCAGTGATTTTGTTAACTTATTATTTGCTGATAAAAGTAATTTTTCAGATAAATTAATCACATATTTTACTGGAAACTAAGATATTTTAGAGCATATAGCTTAATTACGATACCAACAAATAATTATGTGACCAACTAACATATAATAGTGTTTATACATTGGAGCTCTAAAGATAGGCAACACCCAGAAAGAAAATTGTTTTAAATGTTTTTGAATTAAATTTTTGTTCAGTTTTCATGTCAGAACAAACGATTACAATTTGGTGCAAGTTGAACAAAAAATACTGACAAAAATTCAATAAAGTGTTGGTCCGCCGCGGTTTTGTAGCACTCTCTAACTCGGCGAGACAGACCAAATCAAATGGACGATCACTTCTTGTGGCAAGCTGTCCGAGGTCTGTTGAACAAAGATATGCAATTGATCTAAAGTCCTTGGTAGCTGTGGCTATCGATGAAGTGTTGTTCCAATGCTATCCCATATATGTTCGATGTGCGATAAATCAAGGGATCTTGCAGGCCAATCTAAATGCTCTACGCCAGCAGTGTGTATAATGTCCATAGTTTGACGTTTGGGATAGTCTCAATGTATGGTATTGCAATAGATTATGGAACGATGACGCGGCTGGACCTGGAGGTAGCCAATGGCTAAGCCGGCTAAGCGGTTGGAGGGTGGAAAGTGAAAAGGAGAGCCACAGTGACCATCGGCATATCTCCTTTGAAATTTCAGCGAGCGCAGTGGCGATGCCTCAGATCAAAACGACCGAGGTCAGGTGGAACATAGAGAAGCTGGATGAGGACAAGCTGTTGAGGTGTATGAGGGGAAGGAGGAGGCATTATAGGAGCGCAGAGGAGGCTGTGGGGGAATTTTCCTGTAGATTGAGACATGACTGCGAGGTAGCGATTCCAAAAAAAAGAAAAGGAGGGAGAGGAAGGGCAGTATACTGATGGTGCAAAGAGGTGGCCTTGGCCAGGGAGCGTGCAAACGAGGCAAGCCGCGACCTCACCAGGGGTAGAAGAAGAGGAGGAGAGTTAAACATACTGGAGGATACATGTAAGGTTGCCAAGGCGGAATGGAAGCTGGCAGTTACAAGGAGTAAGGAGAGGGAATGGAGGCAGCTAAAGGAAGAAGTGGAGGGAGACCCATGGGGCCGGCGATACAAGATAGTGGCATGAAAACTTGGAGTGGGTCGCCCTAACGTAGGCGCTTTAGTTCCGGGAGGAGCAAGAGAGGTGGTCATAGCACTGTTCCCAAGAACGGGGGAGACCAGACTGCCAGGACTATGGGGACAAGGACCGTTGGACGATTCGCAAGAGTTGAGGAATGCATTAACTCTCGCCTCAGGGAAGGGACATTTCCGAGCAGATATAAGAGAGCTCTTGCCGAAGAAGGGTAAGCCGGAGAGTGACCCCGGAGCGTATCGTCTTGTGTGCTTGATCGACAGGGAGGGAAAGGCACTGGAAAGACTGTTGGCGGACAGGATCAGGGTTGTGCTGGAAGAGAAGGGAGGGCTGGCAAGGAGACAATTCGGGTCCACCAAGGGCAATTACACGGTGGACGCGATTGTGGAAGTCCGGAAAATAGCGGATGCGGCAAACAATGGGCCGTTGAGAGGGAGGAAGCACTGCCTCGCGATAGCGCTGGACGTCAGAAACGCCTTTAACTCTATCCCGTGGATGATGATATTGAAGGCGCTGGAATGGAAAGAAGTCCCACTGTACCTGCTTTAGATGGTCAGAAGCTATCTGGAGGGGAGGAAGCTCTTTTTCGAGGGAGGCGGAGGCAGGCAAGAGGAGATGGGGATGACCCGGGTTGTTCCGCAGGGTAGGTTTTAGGGCCGCTGCTGTGGAACATGGCATACATCGAAGTGTTTCGGTTGCAGCTCCCGGAAGGGGCGGAAATGGTGGGCTTCGCTGACGATATCTTGATATTGGTCAGTAGAAGAGGACCTTAAAGAAAAAGCAAAGTTGGCGGTGGGTAGGGTTGCGGGCTGGATGGAATCCGTAGGTCTTGACGTGGTCGCGCAGAAGACGGGCGCGGTTTGGCTATCCAGACGCAGAGCGGGCAGAGTACCGAGCGAGAGGATCCATTTGCTGGGGCAAGAGTTAGAGATAAAGAAGAAGATGAAATACCTCGGAGTGACGATCGAGGCAAACCCCTTGTGGAGTTCGCAGGTCGTGACAGCGGCGGCAGGTACTGCCAGGGCAGCCAAAGCGATGGTCCGGTTAATGGAAAACGTGGGAAGAGTTCTGATTGGGCGGCGAACGCGAGACTGCTCTACGCGGCGGAAGCCTGGCCACAGTGCCTGGGGTCAAGGAGGAACATCGAAAGGCTGGGTCGAGCGGTGAGGCCGACAGTCCTAAGGATTATTAGAGGCTATCGGACTATATCAACGGTCGCGGCGGAGGTGTTGGCCTCGGCGGCGCCGCCGGATCTGCAGATGGAGCTGCGAGCCAGAACGCACGAACTGGTCGCACAGGGGGAGGATAAGGCAGGGGTGAAGAGGATGGGATGGAAGAGGTTGGTGGAGAAATGGCAAGATAGGTGGAATGGAGCCGAGAAAGGGGTGTGGACACGAAGGCTAATCCCGGATCTGCGCAGATGGGTAGAGAGGGGGCACGGGGAAGTAGATTATTTTACGTGCCAGATGTTGTCGGGGCACGGGGAATTTCGTGCCTATCTACTGCAAGGCGGAGGACGACTGGTGTGGGATCTGTCAGCGGGGTAAGGACACGGCAGAGCATACGCTGATAAATTGCGCAGCATGGAATGGTCGAACGAATGCTTGAGACACCAGAGAAGTGTAGGGCGGTAGCTAAATTTGCTAAGGGGGTATTGGGAAGGAAGGACCCGAGGGCAGCACCGTAAGCGAGAGGAGGAGGAAGGGGGCTCAAGGTACTCACGATGTAATATGACGGAAAATGTATATAATTGTATGTATGTAATATGTATTGTAATGTATTGTAAATAAATAAAATAAAGTAATTAAGTAGACTGACAAGGAAGGGCACTGCGTGAAGTATGCTATCTAGTGATGCCAGCAGTGTCCGGTTTCAGAAGGACCACTGGTAGCCGTGTGCGGCTAACACGTCCTTGGCTGTGTGGTGTTCTAATGCAAACTCTACATTTTGCCTTTCACCGCGAAATCGACGGACAAGTCCATGTTCATCATGGATCTCTAAGTAGAATCTAGACTCATCACTAAAGCAAATGAAGTTCCACTCTACATCCCAGGTGAATATGACTTGACACCATCGGTAACATCGAAAACGAACAAAACGCATCAAGGCCCATGGCAAGAACTCTTCGATTACTGTTTGTCTAGAAACCACATGTCCTGTGGCTGCAACAAAGGCATTTCGAACTTGCCGTAAAGTGTCGTGACGATTACGTATCGCAAGCAGTCTTAGGTACCGTTCTTAATCACCCTGTGTAATCCTAGGCCTACCAGAACGTCTCTGTCACTGATAGTCACTTTCTTCAAACCATCTTCTCCATACTGGCATTACAATTGAGGGTGTAATTTCGAGTCTTCGGGCTATTTCTCTCAAACTAAAGCCCGCCTCTTTCATACCAACACTGCGACCTTTTTGAAAATCAATTAATTGCAGAAATCGACGGGGTGCACGAATTCTAGGCATTTTAGCAAGGTTTTTCAATATATTGAAAAGCTCAGAAAGGATCAGAGTAGAACAGGTAAATATTAAATTTGCTTTATTTTTCTGACAAGTGTAAAAATCGTACACAAAACATTGAGATAAAGCAGTAAAAACTTTTTTTTCTTTTAGGGTGAATAAAACATGCGTATTTGTTGGTGGATTAAACCACATCTAAGGGGTGTTACATTACTTTTGAGCTCCATTATATATTTAAACACCATGATTGAATATGTTTTCAATGCATAATCTAGGTTGTAGTTTAATTTTTCTTTTAAGTACATATGAATTAACTGCATACTTAAGGCTGATCTCATCATCTATTTTTATGTAATATTTCGAGATAAATAATTTTAAAACAATTTTCAACAACAATTGTTTTATTGTTGTCATGTGTGTGGATTTTTCTGTTAAATAAGTTTTACAATAGCGAGTTAATTTCTTGTTCATTTGTTTCTATACTTTCTGACATGTCTAGAGTTTTAAAATTAAATAGTGTCGAGGATGTCCTTCTTCAATGAAGTGTTTCAGAGAAAAATATACAAAAGTGGGAGAACACTCTTAACATATGCCAAGCACCTAACAAAAGAAATTGATATCCTTCTTCAGTAAGTTTTTACTTCAGGTATAATTTACAAACACTACTAGTATATAATACCAAATTAGGAATTAAACTGCTTTTTTTAGAAGGCAATAACTAATAACCATATACATAGTGAGAATTGTGTAAATATATAACTTAATATATTATTCCTTCGCAAAAGCCATAGGGTTTTAAATCTTCCTATACTATACTTTAATCTTAAGGCTCTCTTCTCGAGTTACACCATATCGATTCTGGGATTCACGGGAGTTTTGAGCCATATATTTTTTTCAATTTGCCTCATAACGTTACTAACTGCAGCATACGGATTAGGGATTGAATGGTTTACCATGGTGTCATTTTTAAATCTTATATACTACATCCATATTTTTATTTTCAATTGAGTAAGGATGAAACCATGACATTTTTTAAATTATAGAATACCTTAGACGTTTTTGAATGATTTTATTCTTTACGCATCTTATACCAATTATTTAATCTTTATTTTCCACTTATTCTCTTGGTAGGCAGCTAAACATCAAATTACACGAATCAATTAGTTTCAATTTGAAACTAGTATTTCTGGTGAAAGCGTTATTCTGAGAATTAACTCATGTTCTATATCAGTATTTGTTGTTGAAATGATGTGTTGCGAGAGATAATCGTATATTTAATTTTCCCTAAATGGTAATTGAAAATTCTGTTATAATAAAATCCATTTCATTGATGAACTTATTTGTGCTATATTTTTATTGAATAACTTAAAATTTAACTGTAATGGTCTGCTTATTTTAAACTATTATTATAATACTTCTTATTATACCATCCCAATTGCAGGAGAGTGTACACATGTACATTTATATCCTTAATTTTAGATTTTAATTTTTAGGACTTGACGGAAGAAATTTTTTTATATTATTTATATTAACACAAAATCATTACAAAGCCCTTTTGTGGATATAAACCTGTTTTAAATCCGGTATACCGTAATTGAAATTGCTTCTATTTACCACCTGTCTTATTACCAGGCATTCGCAAAGCTGAATATGCAAGGGATTTTTGAAAATATTTCTACAGATATTTAAAGGTGCGGTTGGTCATGCAAATTGTAATAATATTTCGTTATAATAATTATTTTGCGGAAAATGGAGAATTTGCAACATTTCGGAGTATTAATTAAATTTACCATCCCGTCGAATTCCTCCTGCTTATAAATATATATTACATTCTAATACGTATTATAAACCCATATTATTATTTATTACTTTTCACTTTTCCTAACACGATTTTCTCTTATTCATGGCCAATGACCATATAATGGGAGCACATGTTAATAGAAAATTTGCGCCGCGTCCATCGATTACTTCTGTTGAAAAAAATCACATCTCTCGTTCACCCATTACGCTGCAGTTTCGTTTTCTGCTCGGTTTCACTTTCTACATAAGAACAAATATATACGGAGAAGAAGTCATTGCTCGTTTCCTTCATGGTTCGCATAATTGGATAATGGTTAGACAATGGTTGCGATGATGATGATATCACGTTCCAGTATATTTTTTGCGGGTATTGTGGTACTTCCCTTAATCGTGACAGTACTATTCAGTCTATTCAATATGTTCACGGTTACGTAAAATCTACTACTTACACCATTCGCAGTTACAATGGTGCCATGCATTGTTGCGATAATAAATTAAAAGAAATATAGTCATTAAATTATTTTTTGTAAGTAAAACGTATTTCTTTTGTTAAAGTTTTTTTAAATTAAATGCGCCGTTTACACGTTTAGTGATAACAAATAAGAAAATAATGTTTATTTATATTAATGTCTAGACTTTAAGTATTAACATCAAACAATATAAAAATTGTGAAACAACACCAAGAGTTTAATTAACCTCTATTTAACATCAAACAAACTTAAAAACTGTAAATGAAAAATCTGGCTTACATAAAATTTGGTACGTTTGCAGAAACTTATAATAATAACATAAATAATTTATATTCTTTTACTTTCGTATAAAGAAATCGTATTTATATTATTTTCTGTAAGTTGTTTTTTTCGTTCATTAACATTTTTTATTTGAAGAAGATTTTGATGTATACTTTTTCCCTTTGTGTTTTCAGCTATTTTTCCTTTGCATTTTAATATTGATGAAGAAGATGCAGCATAGGTATAATTAAATGTACATTATCACTTATTTAGAGAGGCAAAATGTTTACTTATTTAAATAATGCATTGTTTATAAATGCGGTTTATAAATACTTCAAACTTGCTTTATAAATATAATTCATAAAAGATAAAATAAAAATATAAAAATTTCGGTGACTCTTGAAGAATGTTCTTTCACTATAACATGTAGGTCCATTCCATCACTCTTTCATCGTTTACCAACTCAGTTTCGGATACATATGTTCAAGCAAAATAATTATAATTTCTTCTAATAAAGGAGAACATTTAGTTATAAAGGTGCAGAACTTATTAATAGTGTTACTACCTTTAACATCCAAGAATTTCTTTAAATTGTATGCGATAAATTAAACACCTTACAGTTAAAATTTAAAAGGTAAAACATGCAAATATATTATATACCTAGATAGATTTTGATAGATAAATTATGTGAAGAATAACAACATGAAATATCCTTCTAAAGAAGGCTATCCCAGTGAGGGTTGGTGTTTAGAATTTACTAAACTGAACTATGTAGTATCAAATAACCCAAATCAGTAGATTATTCTAGAAATAAGTGTCTGGATCCTTTCCATTTTTACTACAGCTTCATGATAAGCGTGAATAAGGTACAGCTATTTTCAATGTAAAATGTAAAATCTATTCTAAATCATGTTCTCTTACAAGTGTAGCAAATTTCAAAAAACTTCAATTTTAATTGGTCGCGAGAATATTTCCGTCTTAGTAGCCACTAATGCAGCGGGAAACAAAGAACCGTCTCTTAATTTTTAAAGGATCAAAACAAATCTGGAACTTGGAACTAAAAGGTTTCATCTCCTAAACGAAGCTTACTCACGTCGCTACTATGAATCGTTACATGGAATCTGATCTTTTCCTCAATTATTTTCATAACTATTTTTGTCATCCATAGGGTCTAATAGGCCGGCCCTGTTGATATATGATAAACATGTATCACATGTGGATAGAAGACTTATATTGTCCACCATTGAAAATAATGTGGTTATACTAAAGCTTTCTCCACAACATAACATTCAAATCACTTGCTACACCCACTAGACCTATGTGTTTTTAAATCTTTAAAAACAAAATGGGATTTTGTATTGTTAAACATAAAGGCTAACGCATACACAAACATATATTTAGTACGATTATTGGAGAAATACAGAAAGATCTAAAACCAGAAATAACAATGAGTGGTTTTCAAAAGGAAGGAATTAATCCTTTTAATTAATCAATTATCAGAAAACAGCAGTTCGTTGTACTTAGTTACAAACGATGGAAGGAACTATTAATAATTCTAATAAAATGGTCTCGAAAAAAAATAATAATAATGAATCTGTTATTTCGGTGGAAGAAAACGAAGAACACACTACATATTCCTTTGAAATTATACTTCTGGAAACAGTAAAACAAAGCAGATTATCGGGAAGCCAAAGGAAGAAACGTACAGCTTCTGAAGCAGAGGTAATACGTGATGAAGTTCTGACCGGTCTCAAAAAATTGACAAAGAAGATCAAAATGTTTTCAGAGCCGAAAGAAAAACACAATTTTATTGATTCAGATGAAGAGGAAGACGATGTGAAGATGCTATGAGATTAAATAAAAGGCAGTGAATGAAGAAGAAGAGAAAAATTGGACCACAGAAATTAATTTAGAAGATTGGATTCTTGTGAGATTCGCCTCTAAGAAATCCACATAGTATTATATCAGTCAAGTAATAATCTCTTCGTTGATGATTTAGAAGTGAAATTTGTACGAAAAGTGACGTCTTTGAATGCTATGGCATTTGTGATATTTGTATGGCCTGATGAAATAAATGATTGCTCCATATCCGGCTTGATAATCGTTTTGAAGGTTACAATGTTTTGTTATAAGTAATCCATGCAGATTTATGTTATGTTAGTACATTGCGATAGTTTCTACCCCATAAAAATGTCGTTTTTTTGTATTGCTCTGTAATTTAAAATTTTCTGAAAGCATAGTCGAATGAAAAATATACACTTACTTCCGTTGATTCACATTGGTTTATGCAGCATTTTACGAGTATATTTAAACTTCCCACAACTTGCAAGTGTATAGTATTTGCATCATTAAAAAAATACTATTAATTTGGAATCTTAAATAAGTAACACTCAATCATATTCCTTTCTTTGATACTCATAGTTGAGCGTGAATAAAGAAAACATCACAATTTATAATTTTTTTGACACAATCATGGAACTAAGAACCATTGTTTCATTACTGTACACTTAACCCACTTCACCCTATTATAATTAGCTTACAAGATCCAACAGGTCTAATGACAACCTATAACTATGATTCTTTCTTGGATCGTTTATTTTATAAAGGTATAATAAATAAATGGTTACAATAGTCGGATTTTGTTACATATTCATGATACGTAAACGTATCTACCATAATTTGCGAATTTTGTGTAGTAATACTACTACAGATCCAATTTTTATATAATGATGGTTGAAAAATGAAAAAATCTTACTTTTGACCTAAATACAAAATACGTGGGCTTTAAGGAATGTAAGTGAAGTTTATTGGACTTAAATGCTTCGTATTCCAAGTTAATATCTTCACTAACCATTTCTGGTATATCATAAAGATATTTTGGTGAAAAAGACAAATACAAGTATGTTTTATTTGCATACATGTTATATGTCAACCAAAAACCAGTATATTTATTGAATAAGTTAATTTGGCGTAAAGAATGTCACTCCATAAATGTTCAAAACAGTAACTATAATCGATACTTGTTCTGCTACTCTCTTGGTGGAACCAAATTTTCAAATTGGGAGAAGTAAAACTCTTGTTATGTTTCATTTCTTTATTTTAAGAAGATTTTTAAACATAACAACAGTTTTACTTCTCCTAATTTGAAACAGTAACTATTTGCATGTATCACAACACCGTACTTCCTTATTTGAGAAATGTTTTAGCTACATCGCAGTAAATTTGTACAACAAACTAGATAGGGAAACAACTTTACTACCGATATACTCTTTCAATAAGCAGCTACGTTCGAAACTGACTATATCTATGTTATCTTGTGGAATTAAGTAATTTTCTTTATTATTTGCAATTTTTTACCATTGGATAGTTTAGTTTTTTTATAAGCAAATTATTATGTTTTATGAATTATGTGGTAAAGTAGCTTTTCTTAATGGCTAAACTTCGCCGAATATTTTGAGCAAATAAAGACGTTTATTATTATTAACAATATTAGGGCTGCAATTGTTTTTATGTTTATATCTAAAATAAAACAGGACACAAAAGGACGCTTTATAACAATGTCTAGAGTCGTAAAATATTGAACCATGTTTCACTGTCTGCCATCAACAAGTTTAATATTTTAAGTATTGCTAATTAATCAAGCCCATTTTAACATAAATTTATGATCTGTGATTTTACTATTGTCCAAGAATATCTAAGAAACAACTAAACTGCTTAATTAAATTAAAGCTGATTGATTAAGCTCAATTTTGTAATGAATATATTCCAGAACTTTATGTTCAGAAATGTCAAAATCTTTAATATATTTGAAGAATATCAAAGCAGTGACTAGGCCTACATCAATAGTTATAATACATCATTAGTCATATTTAGAAGTACTCTAGTACAACACTGTTACTGTCTGAAGCCGGATTGCAATTTGGGCAAAATATTTAAATTTGATGAAACATGCTTTAGCTGATTATTCATTAAAACATCTATTATTTTAAAAGGTCTAACATGAATTAGCTCTGTTAAATGAAAAGTACTATAAATAGATTTAATGATATGTATATCTAATTCATCAGCATCCAGTTGTGTTGATTAAATAGAGTTCCTAAATTTCGTAATATATATACTCTCAACCGGCGAAAAATTAAAACCTAAAGAATATTTAATAAACGGATTATTTTTATAATATTATACAGCGCTACTGTAATATATAAGAGCTTCATAAAATATTTGATTAATAAAATTATCGTTAATAGTATTTGGGTCTCTAAAGGATGTGATGGGACGTTATTATTTGTATACGTTATTGTATGCCTCTATTTGCAATGTTAGTACAAATAACAAATAACAAAATTTATAGAAATGTCAACTAGATGTTTTCTCGAATTTGATCTTCCTTCGATTTTTGGCGTTAATAAAACTACAATATTTGTGGTTAACCATGGAGATTACGATTTACATTTTTTGTTGATGTTTGTATAGAGGTAACTTATTAATGATTTGCATACCTTAGTTATATTATAATTCAATTTGATCGAAAATATTGGTTAAATTAAACATAATATCCTAAACAAGATGACTATAGATCTCTGGTAAAATCTTTAGAATTCAAATATTTATATTAAAATCTCGATATAAGAAAAACGTTGGCTTAAAGAGAATTAAATCGATTTTCACATAAATTTAGTTCATGAACTAAAGAAGTATTGATTACAATGTAAGCTTGAACTATTCAGCTACCAGCTACTATAACATATATTGTTCATAGTTATGTTTGTGTTAATCTGGTGGGTTGCGATATTTGCTTCGAGCTTAATAAATCCATGCTTGGATTTGATAACTTTGTTTTCAGTTATCTATTGCATATTAATATTAAAATAAATAAATACATATTCCTTATTTTCTAAACAGACAGCGCCAAATAGAAAACATATAAATTAATTGTCAAAGTACTTTAAACTTTAAACCCCTGAGGTACATCATTGTATGCTATAAATACCCTAGAAGTTTACTACATGTAACTGACATAAATTTTCCCATCAGTAAGAAAGGGTCGTAATATAGACAACATTTAGAGGAATGTCATTTTTATTATGGCCCTAAACAATACATTTGAACATAATAAAATTTAAAATGGTGTAAATATAAAATCCTACATATGTACTACCACAAATAAAAATCTGTGTTAGAATGTGGTGACTATTTCACGAGTGAATGTCTGAATCAGCCAAATACTGTATCCAAATAAAATAAGCCTTATGTCGTAACACTATTGAGTTTTATTTTAAATTGTTTAATTGATAGTCATTGTATATTTGCAGGGAGTTTATTGAAAAACTTAAATCCCCAATATCTCGGACCATTTATTGCTTTGATAGCCTAGTTTTGTTAACGTATAGTTCATCTCTGCCTTGTTTCCTACGCATGTATCGATGTTATGGCGCTGTACTGATCGTAGTGAGATATAGTATAGATAAGATAATCAAAAATATATTGGGACGGCATAGTCATTACGATATTTTGCCTTAGCTAAAATCCTGATTGCTCGTCTCTGCAATGCAAATATACGATGTCTACCCAAAGGTTGTCGCCAAACAAGTAAACTGTAACTCGTTATGCTATGACAAGTAGCGTGATATGCTGACTTTAAAATGTTTATAGAAACCTGGTTCGCTAAATTTCTGAGTAAGAAAATATTACTGCATAGTTTAGCAGCTAAAGCGTCGGAATTCTGCATCCGAGCTAGTGAGGAATCAATCACAACTCCCAAAAATTTAGATTCGTTTGAGAAGATATTAGGATCACGATCGCACTTTCGTAAAGTACAAAGCATGTTGATTGTTTTAGAAGAATTTAACTGTAATTGATTTGCATTAAACCACTCCATCGATATCACAAGCTATTGCTTGTGATCTAATTGCTTATCCGTACTTACTAAGGTGGTGCCATCTGCATATAAGATGGAATGTACATTATCAGCTTTATTAGGGAAATCATTCATATATAGTAAGAACAAAAGTGAACCCAGGGTAGATTTATGCGGTACACCGTGTCGTACAAGACGCTTAGATGAAATTGTACAATCCACCTTAACTGCTTGATATCTCCCTCTAAGGTATGATTTCCAACTATCTTCGCACAACCCGTAACAAGAGATTTTTTAAATTAATAAGTTAAGGTTAACGCAATCAAATGACCTTGTCAAATCAACCAAGGTAACGATGGACATGCCTCCTTCCTAAACAAATCTGTTATAATTTTAGTGAGCTTGAAAATAGCATTAGCTGTTGAGTGCCCTTTTCTGAATCCAAATTGGTGTTCATTAAATAGATGGTTTTCTTCTAGATAATGTACAATCAAGTATTTTTGAGAATACTGGAACAATAGAAATTTGTCTATAATCTAAATGATCGAACCTACTTCCTTTTTTTTTAAATCGGCACTACCAATGACAACTTCATTAGGTCAAGAAGGCAGTTTGATCGTAAACCCGCATGAATAATATGCGTCGAAGGAATTAAAATTGAGTCATTGCAGCTCTTAATAAGATCAACAGAAAATCCATAAACATCTTTGGTTTTACTAGGTTTTAAACGACATATGACGTCTCTGACATGTGCCACAGATACTTGTTTAAAAGAAAAGCTAATATTAGGTTTTCTGGGCGGCATAAACTTTAAGGCATCCGTATTACTAGGTGGAATGAAATCAACTATTCGTTTTATTGCATTTTGAAAGGCTTCATTAAAGTCGTTTGAAGTGATACATTTTGACTAGGATCTAAGCGATGGGTTTGAGCTATTAGATTTTGTGATTTGCCACATCGTTTTATTTTTATTATTTGAATTATAAGGTATGTTGTCATTGGACTCACGTTGATTATTGAACCAGTAAACATTGTTTACTTGATTATATTTGCATTTTATACGCTTTTCCAGGAACGAGTTATTATACGATGTGGAAAACTGGTTGTGAAAAGTCTTATACTTTGTGTTGGGATTCCTAATTTCAAATATATTATCCCATTTAGTTGACAACATACTTTGATATAATAAGAACACATCAGACTTAGTTTAGTTATTGGCCTAATTTATTTAGAGTAGTACTTGTCTTTGTGGAGTTTACGGGGAGATTTTATATCAAAATCAATTCCTATATGATCTTGCGATTGGATATACATTGTATTGGTTAAAATTTGTGAATACGTTATCGAGGATATTATTTGCACCACCCACCACAACTCTAACATTCAATACCATTTCACGTTACAACAAATAAGTTTGAGCGCATGTTATTCTCAGGAGAACCAATCGCGGAGGTTTTTGCAGGATTTTCCGAGGCTAATATTTTTCCTAAACTTGACCCCGCATTAGTAGATAGCGCGGGTTAATCCAATATGATAACAGATTTCTGTTGAGTTGAGGATGTAGAGATGAAGAAAACTGTAATAAAGTTATATGTAGCCTCATAACATTGGCCTTATCCTTAAGCTCTTCAATGATTATATCTTTAAGATGCAATGGGTCTCTTAAATATTTAATTTACCTGCATTACCTTCATTTGTTTCTTCAGATAATGCAGAAGTGTTCTTCTCTTCTATGTTAGAGTCGCTAGCTGATCTAGAAACACAACAAATTAGGAATGTTTCGTCGATTATTTTCGTATGTTTTCTTTTTTTATTTGCAGCACATTGTCTATGGCATACATTGTCACAGGACACGCACTTCATTTTTATGTTATCGTTCACTACTTTAGTGTTATAAAATAAACAAACATCTACCTGATTCGCCATGTTTGTTTATTAATAATACGGTATAGTATCAAATGATTTGATTATATCAGTATAACAGGTATCAACTTGGCTCCGTATATCCATTGATACATATAAGGTAAAACATACGAGGTTAGGCTAAGTGTTACGCTTTTTTACGATACCATGTTTATTATGCGATGATAAACATATATTTGAATGTAGGCAGAGGACATAAATGACAATCGCAAAATCCAATCTAATCTAGATCAGAGTAACGGAAAGAGTTCCTTGTTCTTTTACTCCTCTTTCTAGAAACATTTTGAATAACGATTATCTGTGTCATTATAATGAGTATCATAATAAATATTTGTACTGTACTCATGATTTATTTATTTCAAATCAATATAACGATTCTAAAGTGTGCAATATACTAATAAATGTAAATTCGTTTTTACTTGAAGTAGTCGCTTAATATGAAATATTAAAATATAAATCTTAAATCTAAAAGTAACATAGAAATTCTGATATAAACACTTAAATAAAACATTTACTATGTTTTTTACTACCAAAATTTTTAGTGGTAAAAACATAGTATAGTCTGTCCGTTGGATCTTCCGTCGTACGTCACAAACCATCGCTTCAAAAAACGACGAAAGTTTTACAGTGCGTTCTTTTTCTAATGCATTTGATTTACTTTATCAGACTGAATGTTTTTGTGTCGTTTCTCGAAGCGATATTTTATGACGTAGGACGGAAGATCCAACGGATGAACTATAATTTTTTATAAGTGTTTATAACATAACTAGTAAATTAGTGAGTTAATAACTATTTTAGTACATATATACTTGACATGTTAAAATATTATACTATTTTATCCATATTAAAATGAAACATTGATCTTATTAATATAAACAGTGAATTAATAAAGCGGACACATAATGAAACTTCATAATACATCCAAATAAAACAAAGCAGGCAGGAGGGTTTTATTTTATATTGTTGATCACTGCAACAGATTATTATAATTCAATATAAACAGTTAATTTAGTTTGTATATACATACAAAAATACAATAAACTAAAATTAATCGGCTAATTAAATATTTTTCATCATTTTTGTAAATGACATGAGTTTATAAAAAGCTGCTCTACTTAAAATAAAACAACATCCTCGCCTCGTCAATTCAATATTCAGAAGCTATACTTGTTAACTATGGCATTACCGGAATTGAAAATAAATGGTTAGGCACATATTTATGCAATAGGATACAGTTAGCGTAAATATACAATTGCATAATTTAATTAATTTTATCTGCAAGATTATCAATGTAGATGGAAAATCTTATGTCATCTTTAGTGACAAATTTAGATTTTGGTCATGACAGTTTTTGGTTAGACAGTACAAAAAGGTAGAATTTGCTGTTATTTGTTGTATAATGGAAAATATTTCATCTAGTAATTATTCAGTAAATATTAAACCAAAACAACATGCTTTAAATTGCCGTGTCTGCAAGAAATATAACACATTTTAGCAAGCATATAATCTCTGTGTATACTTATTATTATTAAAGTTCTATAAAACACATGTATTTTTTTATAAACACATTAAATCTCATCTCCCATTTTTGTATGAAAAATTATATCCTCCATATGACCACCACTTCAAGTTCTTGAGGATGCGTTCACATACATCTGGTGGGATGCCGTTAATAACCCTTTGAATTTCATCATTCAATTGGTGTGATGTTTGTGGTTTGTTCATGTACACTTTGGTTTCACAAATCTCCACAAAAAAGTCACAAGATTTGGCAAGCCGTTCCTGGTTGTCACATATAGAGATATTTTTTTTGAGAAAACCTTTCATTCAGTAGAGCAATCGATTTATGGGATGTGTGACATGTGATTTTCATCTAAACTAAACTAAACCACAATTTCGAAGAAACAATCATAAATCAAGTTTCTGCAATAGTCACCGTTCATAGTGACCACACAGTCGCGCGTTTTGGATGCATCTCATCTTTCACAGTCACTGATGTGCATGCTTTGACTCTTGTGTGAGTTTAATCTTGTACGGATATATTTTTAGATTTTTTGAAAGGATTGCATGTAACTTGTTGATAAATTCAGTTGTTTATAAACTCTAATAAGTACCCATAATAATTCATATGCTACTTCTTAAAAGTAAAAGTATTTTGCGAATTAATTTTTATCTTTAGAAGAGCAGATATATTAAAACATGATGCAATTAACATAAATAATTATTTATTTCTTCACTTCAGCTACATTTTTTTGAGAAAGGTATATCACCCATAAACCTAAAAAGCATAAAAGGGTACATGTCTAAGAAGAAAATCATTATGTTTTTTATCGTGTAATGTTTAATAAATCTATTATTAATAATGTAAAAGTTTTCACGTTATTATTATTACTGTCGTTGTTGAGAGTTTCCCATGTTTGTTGGTGGTTACCTACTCAACTAGTCAATTATAGTGCAATAATTAGACAATAGATAGCACCTTCATGGTATTATCCTGCTTTACGGGTACCTGCGAGTTTAAAGTTTCAAAATTAATCTCAGTTTCTAGATTGTTCTTTTATGGCGGCGTTTCGTTGGTGGTATATTTTGATAACAAATTTTAATAAGATGCTTTATAACTTCGTTTTACCACTATATTTTTAAACTCTTACTTTGTATCCATCATAGTCTTCAAAAGATCGAATTCGACCTGGCGAAGGTTTTGGATCTATTCTGTGCAAAGAATATTAATCTACACCATTAAAATATCTCTTATTTGAGCGATGATCTTCCTTCTTCCTTGAGTCAAGCCCTCTCTGCTATGTTTTAGGCTTTTATCACCGAAATTCTCTTGAACATTATTGGGCACTGTAAAAAGTTGGGAGTAATTTTGTGTTTAGACACTGTTGATTGAATCATATCAGTTTCTATACATCCTTGAGTCATCGAAATCCGTTTAGTGACGCGGCTCCTTTCGAGGAGAGCGCCGCTTAGGACAACCGGATACCTCAAATCTTAGTGATAATTTCGCTTGAGTTTTAGATTAGAAAAGATCCATTCTTTTTAGACTAGTCACAGCAATGATCACAAAGGAGTGGTCTTAGTGGGTAGAAGTCCAAAACTACCCTATTACAAGGGTCCATGACGAATTTCTTCTGCTTTAATAAGAGAAAACATTCCTATGACTTCAATTATAGTACGCTGATGAGATCTATCGCTGTTGACACGAAATAATATTTAAAATTTCATAATATTCAATTTGAATCGTTCAAATAAAATTTAATACTGGTTTTAAAATTTTAAATCAAAATCAATTGGATTATTGTGAAAATTATTGCTATTTTTAAATTATTAACAGCTAAGAATGCGACCCGTACTTTAAATTAAAAACTAATTACTAGGTTTTAACAGACTCAAAAATGTTTCTAAATAATATATCATATTATATCCAATATATATATATAACAATCAACTCATATATTATTTTATAATATTAAACCGTCTTCAGTGGTTTAGTACATAGGAATATTAAATTTTTATGTTTTGAGATTAGATAGAGATATTTTCCACACTGATAAATCTTCCTAGTAAAGTGCAATGCATTCACTTTCTAACAATACAGATCATTATATCACGGATATACTGTTAGTTTTCAACTGCATAATTACTAAAAGCAATCCGATGTTCATAGTGTACGGTTCTTTCAGTGTAATTACTTGGCAAATCAGCGTGAGCGCGGTGTGTAACTGTCTACAAAATGATCCACTTTTTACGAGTAACAAGAAAATGTGTATAATCCAACAAAAGTTAATAGCTCAATAAAAACCTTATTAAAATATCACATGATAACTTAATTAAAAAAAAAAGGTATTCAAAGAGGGGAAAGTGGTTTAAATACGGTGAAAGCCAAATATTCGCATTTTGCAAACGTCACATTGACAGTAATTGCGTAACACTTTTCGGAATCATGTGTACTTTTGGTTTCTTGTACTACCCATTAGAGGAGACTGGTTGTCAATCAATTGACTGAAGGATTTACGGCGCGGAAATTTGTATTTCGTAGAAAGGCTCGGCCATGTCAAAGGATTAGCAATAAATAACGCGTTTTTGCAATTTAAAGTAAGCAATTACCATTTGCTGGATAACGAATGCTGTTAACCAGTAGACTGTTGTGTTTCTGGATGCACGCTAGATTTATGGCACGATTGTGTTTATGTGGCGTTTATTGAGGTCAAAAAAAATTCGCACATGTAACCAATGCAAACTGAATGGCCGATGTGGAATGCTGGTTTTTATCTTTATATCACATTCTCTTGCAGCGCAAAATAAAAATTTTGCTCTCTAAAATTATTAATTTTAGATTTAAAATACTCTCTATATAAACCATTTAAAATTACGAAGCAATGTTTTAAATTTTTTTGATTTATATCCTGCTGAAACTAATCCATTTGTATAAAATACTTGTAAATGTGAAGGCTTTTACTTTGTGTTACATCTTGAATATAATGAAGAAGGAAGAGACACGATGACTTTGTTCTACCAACGATTTAAAATTATACGTGATTACAGTTTTGACGAACATCTAGTCATTACAAAACAAAATATTTTTTAAATATTATTCTTCAAATATCAATATTAATTTCATTCAAAAATAAACGTTTTCTTTATATTTATCGTATATATTTGATATGTGCCATTAAGCTAGTATAAGTTTAGTTTAACTTAAGTATAAATTACTACTTATAAAATGGTAATATTTAAATTTTAGTTATTTAACATTTTAAGATTGTATTCAAGCGATGAACTGTTATATCAAAATTATAACTGCAGCAGCAATAAGTATTGCATCTTCATAATGAATTATAAAGTCTTTAATTTTAGGTGTTGCCCCAAATTCTTATAGTGCGATAAGAAAATTGTAGTAATTTTTGCATTCAAACATTGTGTAATTAATATTATTTAATAATACCATTAATATATTGTATTAACTATTTCGTAACATTAGATGTAGTTATTTCCATGTATTATGATCTGGTCATTTGAGTTTATCCCGCAAGCACATCCAACGTAATTAAATCGCATAATATAATTCAGCCATTAGATAATTATGAAAGGTAGACTGGAAGTTTCTTCAATTTAACGAGAAAATCGATTTAATTTCTCCTGTATTCAATTAAAATTGAAACGTTTTCCTAATTAGCCTTAAATAGCCTTATTAGACAGTATTAATAGTTTTATTAAAATATGCAAAACGGCTCGTGTTTAATTAGTAAGATCAACTTTCCACCCTACTATTAATCGTACAACTTGTGATTCTTAGCGAATTAAATTATATTATATTGCACAAAGATAAAATTTCAATCTGTTACTACTTTTTTAAACACTGAATAAAACACTTTTAACCACTAAAATTTTAGTGGTTAAAAACATAGTAAGTGTTTTATTCAGTGTTCATTATGAATTACCACATAGTAACGGTCGCAACCATCATTATGATTACTTTTTTAAATATTCCTAGGTTCAATGAATATTACAATTAACGGAATATTCTCAATTTTTGTTTACTTCCTGCAATTTAATGGGTTTTGTATTTAAACACTTAACTAACGCACTTACTATGTTTTTTAGTGGTTAAAACATAGCAAGTGCGTTAGTTAAGTGTTTATCATGAATTACCACGTAGTAACGCTCGCCACAATCCTTATGGTTTTGTATTTGTATTTGATTTTGCATGTATAAGTCAAAAAGCTGTTTCAACCTAATTGATACTCTAAGAAGATCTTCAGAGAATTAGAGCTAGAACTTTCAGTCATTACAGTGGATCATATGCATAGATGTACGAAAAAAATTGGCATGGCCACTGTCAAACTTAAGAACGGAGAAGATACGTACAATTTTTCGTATCTAATGACACTAACATAAGGACGTGTTTTTAAACTTCATTATTTTTAATAATTATTAGCTAACTAAACTCTCATATTGATTCATACAATTGAGTTGATATGAAGAACTAGTTCATTGAAAGGGGACTTTTTGGACCGTAAATATCTTTTATCTACGATCGTACAGAAAGTAGACGCTTTTTGCATCATTTTTCATTGTAAAAGTGGCTTTTTAAAGCACTAGTGCTTTTTTACGTTTTTATTGCACGGTAATGTCAAACTCTTTTTATTGCACAGAAATGTCAAATTTGACAGATGAATATATTATAGCACAAATTTTCAATGACAAACTTAATTTTTTATTAATTGATACAAATAACTAATAAACTATAAATAAAATATATAATACAAACCAAATGGCAGATTTAAGAACTCTGAAAATTTCATTTAATGCAAGTCGGATCGATTACAATAAAGCGAACATTTTTTCCATAAGTAATAATGGCGGCCGACATTTGTGCAACTTGTTTACTGGTTGCTAAGTAACGCTTTCATTGGTGCACTGCGGGTAAAATATGTTTTCATTAATTGAATTATTGAAATGACATTAAAATATTACTCATAAGAATATATTCTGGCATTAAAAAACTCGCTCGTTCCTCGCTCGTGTTTTTAAACGCCAGTTCGTGCAATAAAGCATCACTTTTCACACCTGTACCTTAAATAACTATTATTTACAAGTGTATATGAAATGTTTAAGAGAATATTTCTACACAGGTACTTCTGCATCTATTGTCGGGTGTGGTATTTTTCGACACGGTTCAGATGTTGTGGCCTGGATGTTCGTTTATTAAGATAACTACTCTGACCTCACAAGGGCGTAGCAAGAGATTGGCTTAATTTTGTGTTAAGGGTTTATGCGATTAGATTTTTCTATCCGCACAAGGACGTTCTGTTCATTAATAGTGTTAAAATTAATCTGATTATTTCTGGGAGTGCGTACCCATTTGGAGCATCCTGCATTGGTACGAAGTCAGCGCAAGGGGAGAGGGTAGAATGGAGAGCTTTAGGGTATTTCCTTAGATGTCACGGCAGAGGATCCTAAATTTTTAAATGGGATAGCGGGATGAATTTCCTTTGACTGTCAATATGACCCATTTCTATTAGAAATCTTCTCTTTGTTGGCATTGCTGAGTGTATTTGATGTAACCTACACCAGTTCTCCTGATAGATATGGCTCGGAAGGTTGCTCTGTTTACGTCTTCTTTTTTTCTTGGGTTTTCTCATAGCACTCTCTGGCCGTATAAAACGCGTTAATTATCAGAAAGTTGAGAAGTGATGTCAGGTAGGTGTATATTTGTTTTTATCACTTTTCGTAGATTGTGCCTACTTCGTATATAGTGCGTAGAACTCGTCCGAAGGTGTAGTAAACCTATGGAACTTCTGTGGAATGAATCTATTGGTGGGATTTCTAATTAGCTCATCGTCTGGGTTTTCTTACTTCTGGAATCATCAGACGTATTTGGCGTGCTGTCAGCTTCTTAATTGTCGGCGTTGGGATCGTTATGGACAGTTCTTCCCGTTGCTTTTTTGGAGATGACGGACTGGGGATATTCCTTATAATTGTACTGTGAATACCAGTATAGTACTTCTTAGTTTATGGTGAACTCTTTATTCGCCCATTAAGCTGTTTCTTCGGGACGACCGGCTTCAAAGCTGTCCATTATATTCGTCAGTTGGTTTTGAAGCTCCTTCAGGAGTTTTAGGGATAAGTCGGTACTGAATTATTATGTCAACCTAGAAAATGAAGGATTTCAATATAAACATTTAATAAAAGATTTTTTATTACGAACTGAATATGTCACTCCTAAATAATAGTTTAATGGACAAGTTGGAGATGTGTAATATCTATAGCGAATACTGAGCTGATTTGTAAAAACGTAGATGCTATATTAAGAATATTCCAAGAACATAGCAAACATAATAGGGAAGACCTAGAAAAACTAGGATAAATATCCCATTATAAAACTGCTGGTGATATTAAAGAAAAATAGTTTTAGGCAAACCTAGCTACTATTTTCGACAGCAACTTGTTTGTTTTGAAGTTCTGTTGGGGGTTTTACAGGTAAATCGATGCTGATGTACTGCGGGTATATTTTTTAAGCAGAAGGCCGTAATAATAAATCGGCTATCACGTTTATTTTTCCCGAAGCGTATTCAATTACCAAGTTGAATACCTGAAGCTGACATGCTCATCGGGCAAGGTTGATGGTCCGTAAAAAGGATAGCAGATGTTCTCTGGTTCTGTAGTTTATTTGAGCTTTTGATAAAACTAGGCTTAGTTATTCGATTAGTCTTTCCTTCTTCTTCTTCCCCTGCATCAGAGCGGTTCTTAAGGCGTAGGCACTAGGGTCGGTTTGTAAGATGTAAGGTTTACTTGGATCTGCTTGCTGGAGCATTGGTACAGTTCCAGATAATAGACGTAATCAACCAGCGACGTATACCCGAGATGCACATTTGCCACAGAACTCAGCAGTGTAACTATCTTTCCATTATGAAAAATCTAAAAATCTTAAAGCCTGTCTTATAGAGAACAGCCAATCCTGCTAATTCTGTCCGTCTAATGGAAACGGTCCAAATGAAAAACGTCTGATGTATAATACTTGTCAGTGTATTTGGATCTATATTTAAAAACTGTAGGTGCGTCTCTAATCTCTTTAAATGCCCAGATACATATAGAAGCTACAACTACTATTATTCGTATAAACAACAAAAGGTTCCCAGCCTTTTCTAATTAATCAGAATATTTGCTATTTCCAAAGATAATGACACAATTTTCATTGAGAATATTTTCCAACAAACCGGTAGCATTAATGTCATGTCGTGTAAAGAGGCTGGCATATCCAAATCCTAAATCAAATAGGATAAAAACTATTTGATTGCAATTTTTTTTAGAACGCACTGCAATTCTGGACTTTTATGGAATATATTGTATTTCTTAATCAAAAGTCTAGATTGCGATATAGAATAGAATACCGGGTGACCCATTTTAATAAATCCACTGTAATTTCTCGACACATATGCGCCCCAAATGTTCCAGATAAAAGTTTGATGGTTTCGAAAGGGCCATCTGATCCTATACAAATTTTTTCACCCCCACCCTCCAGGGGGCGGGGCAGGGGGTCAACTTTTATATCTTAAATGGGAACCCTTATTTTTTATTGCAGGTTCGGATTCTACATAAAAAAATATGAAGATTTTATTTGAACTTTTTTTCGAATTCTTGATAGATTCTCCATATTCTTCGATAATATTGGAAGAATTGCGATTGGTCTGTAATTATTTGCATCGTTTATGTCTCCTTATTTGTGAATCGGCACAATTTTAGCTAATTTCAGTATAGAAGGAAAATTCCCAGTTGCTATTGATTCATTTATTAATGAGTGGAGAAATAATAATAGTACATTCTTCAACGAGCGTAGAATGACGGCTATTATTCACGTGGATGAAGCTTCGGACACGAGCGAGCGTAGCGAGCGAGTGTTAGAATCATCCAAGTGAATAATAGCCATTCTACGCAAGTAGAAGACTATACTTTCTCTACGACTATAATAAACTTAATCATAGTTTTTAATACAAATCTTTATTAACACTTTAAATTTTAAACATTGCAATTATAATATGACCTGCCAAGTATATAATAAGTAATTTAATTTTACTTTTTGGTAAAAGTTATAGTAAAGTTGCTACAATTACTGATATTTAATACAGTCGGTGTTGAATCTTGATCAAAACTCGCCTCATTTAAAGTGCTAGTCTGTGCTGTGTTGTATATTTTGTGCGATTCTAGTACTTTGTTCTACCGACTGAAGTATTTTGTTGGCCTTGTTCATTCTATTTGTCATAGAATCATCCACGTAGCCTTCAGCTACGGAGGTACTCTTCCAGCCTCCATGTCGTTTGAGAGTTGTTATAACTCCTCCTGCATCAACCAATAAGGTGGCAGAATATCTACGAAAGCTATGTCCGGTGTACAGATTTGCATTCGGTAAATTTAAGTAGGTTGCTATTTGTCTGCCCATTGATGCAAATTTGTTAATTCCAATTTTTTGAACAGTGCATTTTCCATGTTGGTAGTTTAAGAAAAATGAAGGAGTTATTGCATTCGCTGGGCGTAGTGCAGTATACTTTTTGCATATTTCATAAAATTTACCTGTAACAGTAATTTTTCTAACAATATTTGTCTTAGTGTAAGGTATGGTTATTAAAAGAGCTGAATTAAGGTCTTGAATGTCTTCCATTTTCATTGAGTGCATTTCATTATTACGGCAAGCTCCCATTATTCCTACGATTAGTGCAATCTAATAAAATAAAAACTTTAATACTTTTAAGTTTAGGCAAAAGCAATTACATTTGTTACCTTTGTTCCGAGATATATATAATCCGGAGATTCTGTAATGAACTTATTTATACCTTCTGCACTAAATATTTTCGATTTCTTCGCCTGAAATCCTTCTGTTTTTCGTTTAAGGAAAGCCCGCAATTTTGGATAATTTTCAATGTTAATTTCATTGTAAACATTTAATGTACTTCTTAACATGGAGTATATTTTCCATAAAGATGACGATTTGTATTTTTCGGAAAGTTTTGTAAAATATGCTAGGAGAATGTTTTCCGAAAAGGAACTTACATTATTGGATTGTCTCCATTCCATAAATTTTGTATAAACTTGAGTATACTGCTTTCTGGACTTTTCCGGCAGTAAATTCATTGCAGATGCTTGTGCAATTTCTTGAATTTTGGGAGGCGTACATGTTAGTTCATTATCACTATCGCTACTAACGTCCATTGTAAATATTATATTAATAACAATTATGCGATACAACAGCAATAAATAATGAGTGTACTAGACGTTATAAATAACTGGTGTATTTGACGTTTCAAATGGCGACTTGTTAGGAGGTTGCTAAGATACTCTCGATTTTTCACATTCAAAGCAATGTGATTTTTTCATATTAGCGTGAATTCTTAAAAATCAAAGGATGTTATTGGCCAATCTAGAGTGATTTCTTTGTAGGAATTCACGGTGTGAAGAATTTATGCTATTATTCAATTTAATATACAACAAGAATGAGTGTATTATTTAATAGTCGTAGAGAAAATTCATTATACATTTAATCATACTTTTCGTTAAGCCATATATGTCGAAGCAACTGCTATTTTTTAGATCTTCAATTGTACTTCGTACTTGTATTTCGGAAACTTTATGAAAACTAAAGTGGGTATTTATTTTCGTTGGATGTTGGGTGTAATTAGAATTTGTTTGCAAGTTACAGACTAGGGAATCCGGTATATTAATAAAAAAATGAATTAAATTCAACACAAGATATGTGGCAGTCATTTTTATTTTTCGTTTTAGGGCATATTGTATTCCATACTGCCTATTAACAGAGCTTTCTTACTTTGTGCAACACATCTCAGTAAGTCAACATGTCTGCTGCAATTGTAAAGAAACTGCAATGGCAGATGAAGAATATCATCAAAAAAAAGGAAAGGCTCCAGAAACGGCTTGCGGAACCCGAAAATGATGAGCAAATTATTTTGAAGCTCTGGAACGACCTTGTTCCAGCGCGAAAAGATCTAAATCAAATTGTGATGGAACTTTTCGATAACGACATCGACTCCATGGCAGACCAAGAAACATTCGACGACGACTATTTCACAATCGAGTGTGAGGTAGACAAAATAATTGCTAAATTGCAAGCGGCGACTCAGGCCAACAGCGCGTCTTCGCCGTTAAGACATGAACCCCAAGTGCGACTACCGGTAATCGAGTTACCTACGTTCAGCGGAAACTACGACGAGTGGCAAGGATTCAGTGACGCTTTTAAGAACCTCATCCACGACAACACGACGCTTGGAAACGCACAGAAATTCCACTACTTGCGTAGTTCGCTCAAGGGAGAAGCCGCGTTAATGATCAAATCCGTGCGAATGTCAAGCGACGCGTATCAACTTGCCTGGGACCAGTTAGTGAGCCGCTACCAAAACGAACGGTTTGTAATCAAAAAACATGTGCGATCGCTAATTCACCCGCCGACGCACAGTGGTCCCAAATGCCGAAAAGCTGGCCAAAATACCCAAAAATGCATGTTTGATTTAGAGACTTTTTACACTTTAGTATCGTAGGATGGTACCCGGCCTATTAAAAATAACCAGTTATAACGGTCTAACCCCTCTGGGCCCTCTTTGGCACCAGCGAGAAGGGTCGACGCGCGCTACAAAGCGACCGCGATCCCGAGCCAGTTTATTCGTATGAACATGAGTGAATGCAGTCGACATGGATTCTCCCAATACAAGTATGTATTTTTAAAGAATATGTCGTATTATAAATTAATTTGGTTACTCTTGGAGTAACGTAACGTGTAAAATATGCTTTTTTATGAGTCCCAGGTTTGAAAGTTAATCTTTAAATGTCCATTAAAAAAAAGTCCCACTAGATCCCACTCTCGAATTAGGGTCCCCTTATTACTTAACTGATTCTAAATAATTGCCCCATAATCAGGAGGTGCTCAAATTTGCTCTTTTTTTGTAATTTTAATTTTTGTAATACTTTTCAGTAAGGGGTTAGGTCACTCTAGACTGGGGGAAAAAAGTTCATTTTCTAGATTTTTTTAAACAAAATCTAAAAGACCTATTAAAAAACTGTTTTTATATATTTATTGAATGCACATTGAACTTTTCTTCCAATTTTTTTTAAAAGAAAATTTTCAAAAATGACGTAACAAAATAAAGAAAATGGAGGTCTCTCTCGAAGCGTAGGGCAAAACGGGCGAAAAGATCCTGGAGACAGCAATGGATCTGGTACAAAAAAGTAAATGTTTTCTGAATCTCTGATGGATACTCTAAAAAAATACCGACCGGATTTTGAAAATTTTGATTCTGAACAAAATGGCGCACGTTTGAAAAAAAAGTTCATTTTTCGGGCTTAAATCCTCATATAAAAACGTTCATAAAAAAGGAATGAAGCACTTTAAAACAAAAAGCCCTCGTATTTTTGTAGTATTTGTGCATGCCTGGATACGTTTTTTTTAATGCCTTTTGCACATATCGTACAAACTGGAGATTAAGAAAGGGCACAATCGCGGCGAAGACATATCGAAGGTCGAACTTCCCAAACAATCGATTCAAAAGGGATTCCCCAACAAGTTGGGACTTTTGGTCGATATGCCAAAACAGGGGTAAGAAAGTACGAACGACGTAAACACTGCGCCTCGTTTTTTTTAATACCACACTTTCAACCCTAATCACTGGAATGACGTAACCTTGATCAAGAAATTTCACGTCATTTTGCAGGCCTTATTATATTGTGGCTTTCAAATCAATATACCCAAATTTGAAGAGTATTGTATAGACACGGCCCGTTTCTACGTACAACTGTACCTCTGGTATTGCAGGCCGACAACAGTGCTAAAAAATTCTGCTGCACAGCAGCAAGATTCTTGAGGCTTCCATTCTACCGATTGAGCAAATGTCTTAGAAAATTGCCGGTGAAGCAACTCAAGGTGTTAGACGCTGAGGTTCTGCAGCTGTTAGACACGCCGAGGTATGAATGTGGGAGTAGTGACGACGATTCTGTGAATTCGTCGGACGACGAATATTAAACATACACGTTATTATTAAGCTGTTATTACTAAAGATAAAGGTGTTACTATTAAGATTTTACGATTTAAGAAAAAACATCCCCTGTATATGACATTTTAGGAAAATATGAGTATTTTTTAATTATTGTCCGCCATATTGGATCCGCCATTTTGTTTTTTTTTCAATTTTGACTAAACATTCTTAATAAGCACCCAAAAAATCCCCTGTGTACGAAATAAAAAAAATATGACTATTTTTAATTTTTTTGTCCGCCATATTGGATCCACCATTTTGTTTTTTTTAATTTTAATTAAGGATTCTTCATCAGCGAGCTAAAAAGGCCTTATCTACGAAGTTTGATGCAGTTTGAACAACGTCTTCATATTATGACCACCTTTTCGGCATTTGGGACCACTGTGCGACGGTCAAAAAGGAGAGCCACACGAGCCTTCGGCATTTAATCGACGTCGTTGCACTAAACCTCGCATCGCTTAAGGCTATCAATCGGCCGACGCATGCCTGGGACGATTTACTGGTGGAAATCATCGCCGAGAAGCTAAACCCGGAGCTGCAGAAGGAGTGGGAAGGTGAAACCTGCTCTAAAACACCGACGTATTCAGAAATGCAGGAATTTCTTGAAAAAAAAATGCAAGCAACTGGAAGCGATGGATAGTGCGCGTACAACAATGGTGCAGTTTCCGAAAGTCAAGTCGCTGACTGTTAAATCGACCGAAGAAAAGTGCGTGTTTTGTGACGGTTCAGATGTGCGATACAAGTGCCGCGTGTTTCAAGGAAAATCGGTAGAAAAGCGGATTGAAACGGTGAAACAAAAACATCTGTATTTCAACTGCCTGGGGAGCAACCACTCTGCAAAATCATGCACATCCGGAAACTGCCGTGAATGCAACAAATCGCATCATACGTTACTGCACAAAGCCGCGACGCCGCCTACGTCGAGTAACAATGAACCCTGCAGTAGTGAGGCCTCGTCACTTTCAACACTCTCGAATCATCCATCATCCGTGCTACTGTCAACCTGCGTGATTAACATAAGAAACCAGCGAGGAAAAATAATACAGGTGCGTGCTTTGCTGGATTCCGGCTCGCAGGCGAACATAATTACGGGGAAATGTGCTGCGAAAATTGATTTGACAAGGCGCTCCTTGCCAACGCCCATCGTCGGAGTCGGAGGCTCAAGAACCGACATTAAACAAATGGGAACATTTGTTGTGCAATCACGTGTGTCCGATTACAATATACCAATGAATGCGTTAATATTGCACAAAATAACGGATAAAATTCCGAATCATAAAATGGATATCCGGGGATTAACGCCCCCCGCGGGGATTCAACTTGCCGATCCGTCATTCCACAAACCGCAAGAAATTGACCTGCTCATCGGGGCAGGCCTTTATTACGACATCGTAAACGGGCGTCACCTCCCCATGGGTCCATTGACGCTAATAAGTACTCACTTCGGCTGGTTAGTTGCAGGTCAGTTACTGCAGGTGCAAACCACCCACTGTGCGACGGTAGGTTTCGTGGGCCTCAACGAACTAGTGTCGCGATTCTGGGAAATCGAGAATTTCAAGCATACAACAAGTACATACGAGGATCGTGAATGTGAGAAACATTTTGAAAAGACAAGTACAAGAATGCCTTGTGGTCGGTTTGAGGTGGCCCTGCCCTCTAAAACCGATGCAAAAGGGTTAGCAGAATCCAGTGTATCGGCGAAACATAGATTTTTCGCGCTGGAAAGAAGGCTAGCTAAACAGCCGGAAGTCTACGAATCATACCGTGAATTTATGCGCGAATACAAGGAATTGGGACACATGCATCCAATAAGCGGGAATGTAACGAACGGCTTCTACATGCCTCACCACTGCGTAATCAAGGAAGATAGCCTAACGACGAAGCTCAGAGTAGTTTTTAATGCATCCGCGCCGTCAAACAACGGGACATCATTGAACGACATTTTAATGGTTGGCCCCACCCTCCAAGATGACCTGTTCTCCATAATGCTGCGTATGAGGACGAAAACATATGTGATCACCGCGGATATCACCAAGATGTACCGTCAGGTTAGCGTTCGGCAACAGGACCGGAAGTACCAGCGGATTTGGTGGCGTGAACATCCAGAAGACAACCTAGTGTCATATGAGTTGGCCACGGTCACATATGAAACCGCTCCCGCAGCATATCTGGCGATTAAATCAGTGCGCGAACTCGCGAAAATTGAGAGCAGTAATTTTCCGGTCGGCAGCGAAGTGTGCTTAAGAGACTTTTACGTTGATGATCTAATAACAGGTGGGAATTCGATTGAAGAATTGACTGTTATTTGTGACGAAGTTTCCACTCTTCTCGGAAAAGGTGGATTCGAACTTAAAAAGTGGGCAAGCAATAACCCCGCCGTGTTTGAGTGCTTCCGCACGAACATTAATGACTCTGTAACAGTGCTGACTCGCAGGCTCAATGACTGTGTGACCACCCTCGGAACCGTATGGAACACTCATAATGACTGTCTAAGTTATAAGTGCAGTGATATTTCCTCGTGCGTATTCACTAAACGGACAATTCTAAGTGAGATTTCCCGCATCTACGATCCGCTAGGATTAATCGGCCCGCTAATCATCACCGCAAAAATCTTAATCCAAGATTTATGGAGGATGAAGTGCGGATGGGATGATCCTCTACCTGCCCTCGACAGGTGGACACGGTATGCTAATGAGCTGCAACTGGTGAGGGATTTCGCTATTCCCAGAAATGTAGTTCAGGTAGGCGCTGAATCATTCGAGCTTCATGGATTCGCCGACGCCAGCAAGAATGCATATGGAGCATGTGTGTACATAGTATCTGTTAGATATGGACGAAAAACCTCTTCCCGCTTGTTGTATGCGAAATCTCGGGTCGCACCGGTAAAGTCAACCACCATTCCCCGTCTCGAATTTTGCGCCGCGGTAGTACTAGCCGAGTTGTGTGATCGTGTGTGTTCCACCTTAGACACTAAATTTGTGAAACATTATTATAATTCAGATTCTACCATCGAGCTTTCATGGATTAAGTCCGAATCGCGAAAATTCAAAACGTTCGTGGCCAATCGCGTAGGTGAAATCCAGACATTGAGTGACGTTTCCAATTGGTACCACGTCGCGACACATGAAAATCCCGCCGAACTTATTAGCCGCGTATTATCTCCGTCAGATTTAAACCATTCAACGTTGCGGTGGAATGGACCCGCCTTCCTGTTGAGTGAACAAGCCCCTGTCACATTTGTGCCAACTGCTGAACAGCCGGAAGTCAAATGTGGAATTATTTCGATTGAAATTGAGGACGTAATTCCAATCTGCTCATCTTTCCATAAAACAGTACGAGTAATGGCGTACATTCTGCGGTTTAAGGATGCCCTAAGACGCCCTGCTATGAAGAGAAGTGGCCCATTCACCACCGAGGAGTTAGAGGCGGCAACCAACACTATAATCCGCCATTTGCAGCGATGCTCCTTCACAAATGAACTGGACTCGTTAACCAAGGGTGGAACAGTGCGAAAGTCAAGCCGCCTTACCTGCTTAAATCCATTTATCGACACCGATGGAATTTTACGAGTGGGCGGGCGGTTAGTGGAATCGAGCATGCCTTTATCTCGTCGGTGCCCGATCGTATTACCAGGCAACCACCAGCTAACGAAGCTAATTATAAGGGACATTCATAATGTGCAATTACACACAGGAACTCAGGGAACCCTCGCCGCCGTCAGAACTAAATACTGCTCACTGAACGGCAGAAGCGTGACACGTGAAGTGGTTCGGAAATGTATTCGGTGTGTCCGCGCTCGGCCCCGATTCGACGCTCCGATCGTGGGAGCTCTACCTTTATACCGAACACAGCAATTTCGCCCCTTTTTAAAATGCGGCGTTGATTACTGCGGGCCTTTTATTATTAAGGATGGTTCTCGTCGGTCTAAAAGAACTACGAAGGCGTATATCTGCGTATTCGTGTGTTTCGCAACAAAAGCCGCGCATATTGAAGTGGTCGCGGATCTCACCACGGAAGCATTCCTCGCAGCCTTCCATAGACTTATATCGCGCCGAGGATGCGTCGCTGAGATTTTTTCCGACAACGCTACCAACTTCATCGGCGCCCGAAACCACCTGAGGGAATTAGGAATTTTTCTTCGGGATGCTGAAGACGAGATAAGGACCGCACTCACAACCCAAAATATTAAATGGACTTTTATACCGCTGTGCGCTCCTCACTTCGGAGGCCTGTGGGAGGCCGCGGTGAAAAGTGTAAAACATCATTTACATCGAGTTGTCAGGAATGCTCTTCTGACTTACACCGAGCTACATACTCTCGTAACGCAAATAGAGGCTGTATTGAACTCACGTCCTTTGTGCCAGCTGTCTGAGGATCCGAACGACTTAGCTGCATTAACCCCTGGACATTTTCTCATTGGTGATGCAACCAGGATATAAGCGACGTTCCTGCAAACAGGCTGTCTCGGTGGCAGTTCGTGGAAAAGCTACGCCAACATATCTGGAGTCGTTGGCAACGGGAGTACCTGTCCGAGCTCCACAAAAGGACCAAGTGGCAGAAAAACACCGCCAACATCGAACCTGGACGACTCGTTGTTATCAAGGAGGATAGCACACCACCGCTGCTATGGAAACTGGGACGTGTCGAGGCTGTTCATCCAGGACCGGACGGAGTAATTCGGAGCGCGACTGTTCGCACCAATTCCGGCTCGTATGTGCGCCCTTCTGTGAAACTGTGCGCCCTTGATACAAGTGATAGTGTGGTGAATAATGTTTAATTGAATGCTTGGCATTCAATGGGGGCGGGATTTTTACGCCGATTTCACGTTTTTCCATTGTTTGTGTATTTTCATGTATGTTTACGAAAAAGTAAATGTCACTGTCACAACCGTTTTTCTGTAATTTTCCGGTATTAGTAATTATTATTAAAGTCGCGAGATCCGCGCAGTACATGTGGTCCTTCGAGCCGGTTTATTTGTTGCTTGTTGTATATAATTGTTATTTGCCTTTTTTTTCGTTAAGGATATTTGCTCTTTATAGCGTTTTAAATAATTATTCCTAAGCTCTTTGTTTTGATCGGTTGGATATTTTGAATAGTAATCTTGTATTATATGTAGATAATTTCTTATTTCGCGAATTTCATTGGTAAACCATTTCGATATTACAGTGAAATTAGTTTTTTCCTTAAATACTTTAACGGGAAAACATTTCTGCATATTAGTAATTAGAATGCCTTAAAAGATTTCCCATTTCTGATTTAGGGCCAGGAAATCAAACTGAATGAAATCCCAATTTATTGCCGACAATGAGTGATTGTAATCAAATTTTCCATTTTCTGTAATTGGTCTATACGGTCTGTTAATGGTTTTATTTGTTCTCTTTTCTATAACGACTGAAAAGGAAATACACGTTATCAATGAAATTTCTACCTCTAGGGTTAAAACTTACCGCCTTATACAGACCGTAACTGGTAAGACAATCCAAAAGAGAGTGTTCTTTGCTGTCGTTTACATTAAACCTAATGTTAAAGTCACCCTCGAGGATTGCTTTTTTTCCTAAGATATTTATTGAATCTAAAAACGATGACATAATTAATAAAAATTCATTCAATTCACCTTTGGGTGACATAACTTTTAATCTCAGGTACAAATATACATGCTATTTCACAAGTTTTTTTAATAGATACATCATTTGTTAACTTATTATATATGTTCACTTGTGTACCATCCTTGACGTAAATGATAGTACCCCCATGTGCCGTAGTTTTCCGTGCATAATATCCAGTGGCTGTGAAGTTCCCAATTCTTGATATTTGCGCTTCTGGTTCGGTTAGCCAATGTTCACAAAGTGAAACATAATCATTGCCTTTGTCAATAAGAAAGGCATCCATTTGATTGATTTTATTTTTGATTGATTGCATGTTCATTAATAATATCTTTATTATATGGGGTTTGGACTCTTCTTCTTGAGATGACCTAAAAAAATATTAATTCTTATATTCTCGGGCCATAGGTTTGGATCCTTTAATTCCACGATTTGCTTTTCCGGAACTCCAACTTTAAAGGATGAATATTCTTCTGGGTATTTGGAATTTAGGGATTCACACTTTATGTTTTTAAAATTGCAGCTTTTCAAATATTCAGACAGTTGTTCACAGGTGAGTAGCGGATCCAGCATATAAACATGCAGGTAACTGTACCGAACAACTCCTTTAATGACGCTTTGCTTCAAAGAGTCGCAGACAGTAGGTTGCATGTGTTTACACTTCTTCTTAACTGTTCGCCATGGATCCGGAGTTTTATTTTTATAGACATCAGCGTTTTGTTATAATACTGTTTTTCCAATTTCATTGGTAGGATCTTGTATACATATATCTGTATTTTTCGGCATAACTTCAATTGGTGGTAGCGTTGTATACTTAGACCATATAAGTATAAATGGTCTAAGGTTGTATATAATGCCCCATTGGACATACTAAATGTTGTTTTATTGTTCACCGGTGTGTTACTTGAGTTGATATTTTTATTCTCTATATCTTTGATTGTTGTCCTATTGACTGATAGATGTCTCTCGCGGCCTTTGTTTACATTCGATTCTAATAGATTTATTGTTTTGTGTAAAACTTTGATTTTATCACGAAGCTCTTCAATCATTTCGTTTTTTTACCTCGATCTTTTTCTTCTTCTTCAAACACGACAGATGGCAGGCCGTGTTACAGTTTATGAACTTAGACCCTGTGAGCAATTTTTCATCAGAGTATCTAAATTTGACAGTTTAGTCTTCGCCATTTTTACCAATGTAATGATATAGAAGTATAGACTACTCCTGAACTACAATCTGATTTCAATCTAGTGATAATGTACATCTACAATGAAATATACAGATATGAGAAAAAAAGCTATGATGATATCGTTGTATTGCGGAAACTTTTTAAGAAATGCAATGCATTTTAATTAAAACTCAGCAGCCCTAACAATAACACCCTATCTTCAAAAAAAACAATAAGTACGTTTTACCCACGTAACTTTCTCATACATTTTTACACTTTAAAGATTTGGCAGTGATCCACTCCGCACTGTGACGTTTCCTTTCAGGATTGTAGTCGTAGACTCAGGTCTCATCACCAGTAACCACTTTATTAAAAAATTAAGAAAATCTTGCAAATGCTGAAGATGTATTTCTAAAACAGCCATATCCTTCTGTTCATTCATCAGAACTTTAGAAATAAGTTTTGCTCATTCTTTCCTTATATTGAAACCACTTTCCGACGGGGCTTATTGACACGTACTCCTTTCACTAGCGATGTTTGCACTCTAACGTCTCGGAGGTAACTGATGCACCCATGGTTCGTTAGCCAAGCTATTTATTTCTCAAAGGGTCACTCAATCCCTATTTCATGTATAGGTGCAAGATTCTTTACGATAACCAAATAAAATATCTGTACATAGATAATAGACACATGAGAACGTCCAATATGCAATTTCAAAAGCCAGTAGAGCATTTGCCTTGTTCAAATTCTTCTCTACAAAAGATATTCCTGTGCAATAAAATTCATAGTATCAAAAATGGCATATGGTTGCTCTGCATGGATCACTCTTTCCAAATAGCAAATGAATAAGGACAAAGAGGGTGCCCTTGTTCATTATAAAGGCGAGACATTTTTTATTGAATTTTCAGTTACATTGTAGTTTTCTGTATATTCTAACATCTTCTATATTGGATTTTTTGCAATTATCACACTTTATTCTTATGATATGTACCCTTTAGACCTTTATCTTTAAACTAATTTTGCCAGAAAAGCTACGCAAATGTGTTAAGCGTAATAAAATAAATGCCTGACGATTTGACCGGAGAGTTAAATACTCCATAATAAAATCCATTTCCCTGTCTCCAACGGGACTACGCTGATGAAATAGATTGAAACCAGTCCGTGGCTTTTGTTGGCATGGAGCAATATTTAATGTTTACATAATTATTGTTATAATTATCGATATTGACAGTTCCCTTCATTTTTGGTGTTATCCACCCAAATAAGGAATTAGTGCAAGCCTTACAAATATACGGCACCTTTATGGTAATATCCAGCCGGACGGTTTACCGGGAAAGTTAAATACTCTATAGCAAAATATGTTTTCCTCTCACCAGCGATAACTTCAATTTTAACTCCGAAGTAACAGAAACCGTTTTATTTTTTATTACCTAGTGAATTCCAAAACCGGAGGTGGACTTCCAAAGAGCTTAGTGAGATGATTAAGCAGCTCAAAATCCGAAAATCTCCGGGTATTGGAGGAGCTGCGCGACAATGCATATGGGATGTTTTCCCCCAGAATAGAAGTTAGCCGTCGTGATCAGCAACCTCAAGGGAGGCAAATCATCTCTCCTTATTTATTAAATGATCTATCTTAATTTCCCTGACTATCTAATCAGAGTCATGCACGATCTTTTTCGTATCAGAAAGTTCCCTTGCAAAATTTACATCAAGCTATCAAGCGAGCTTAAGATCTGTGCAGGTATTCCACAGGGCTCTGTGTCCTCGACACTGTATTATATCTATACAAGCGACATTCCGAACCTGGCTCCGGTAATGACCGCACAGTATGCAGAAGATACAGCTCTACTTAGAAGAGGAGGCACCACAGTTCATCGTTCATCGAGAAAACGATGAAAATGGTGACTTTGGATCAATGCTGATAAGGGTGTTTCCGTATATTTCAGCAGACCGTGACAAAATACGAAACATCAACTCTCCATAATCTCGTTTGGACGGGAACTAATCTCGATAAAAGATGGGATTAGATAGGTATATAGATATCTCTAGTCAAAGACGATCGCTAATCAGATACAAAACCAGAGCTTCGTTGGCTAAACTGTGGCCCGTCATTAAGACGAGATCAAACCTGTTTGTAAAAAAAATCAGGCTGTTCACTATGATAATAAGGCCGTAGCTTACCTACATTGTATCCATTTTGGCTTACTGTACTGGTACAAATTAGTACTGAACTAGCTCCCTACAACCTAGAGCCACTGTAACCGATAGATGATGCTGCCCCTCTCGAGGAGAGCTGCACAAAGGACGACCGAATCACCAAATTATAGCGTTATTTCGCTTGAGATTCGATTAAAAAACACCGTTTAGTCCTGGGCTGACCACACCACTCAAAGGAGTGGATTAAGTTTGTAGGAGTCTGATATTACCCTATTATAAGGGTATCCATCATATAAAAAAGTTTCCCTGTGTCCAACTGCACTAGGCTGATAAGATCCAAAATAGATCGAAAACTTTAATGTTAAAAATAAGTGTATTTTAAATAGTAAACACGTGTTCTTTAACCATTTACAAGGTGGTGCACAAGTAATGCCATAGTTTGAATTGACTGCCATTATGTTATAAATGAAAAAAAGAGCTCTGTTTTCATCAAAAGTTTATTTGAAAGTGTAATATTTGTTACATTACTTGGAAAATATTATATCGCTCAAATGGCCACCTTCAGAGTTGGTGCATAATTGCGCTCGTTTTACTGCATTTCAAATTGTTTCTTGCATAACATCTAGCTCCAAATTGGTGATTTTCTTCTTCAAAGATTCGTGGTTTATTGTGGTTAATGCGAGATTTTAAAAAGTCCCGAAGGAAGAAGTCTGGTGCAGTTAGATCTGGTGATCTGGACGGCCAGTTCAAATCTCCAAAACGGGATATCACCCGAATTGGTGTCTCAAAATCTCCATAGTTGCCCGAGCTATGTGAGCGGTTGCTCCGTCCTGTTGAAACCATCAATGATCGAGACCCAATGCAGCAACTTGCGGCAAAAAAAACTCGTTTAGCATCTGCCTGTAACGCTCGCCATTTATGGTTATGGCGGCGCCATCGGCGTCTTCAAAAAAGTAAGGACATGCAATAAATCTTCTTGCATTACATTCTATTGGGCCCCAGAAACGCAAATTTTGTTTGTTAACATAACCACTTGAGTGGAAATGGGCTTCATCGCTCATTATGATTTTTGATACGAAGTTATCATGTGTATCGCTCCATGGATTGTTGACAACTAATTCACTGTATACCTACATCATAAATATCAAAGCACACTGACATTTGGCGATATCTCCAAAAATGGCGACCAATTCAAACTACGAGTATGACATTACTTTTACGCCACCTTATATAATAATAAATGTACTGAGTGCGCTAAAATTCCCGCTCTTCTATTTGAATGCATTCCAAACATTTTAAGAATATTTTACATTCCTAACATGAATCTAAAATTGTAGAGTGGTTATCTGTACTGGAATTCAGTAATATATCTAAGTAAAAATATATTGACAAACAAAATGTGAAATTCTTTGAAATACGAATTCAAGGTTGCAATTTACACATACGAGAAGATCGAAAAGAAGATCAATAAACCAAACGAAATCCGTGCAAAAATAAAATGTACTCTGTACAAATGCAAAATTAGGTATTAATTAATTATGAAAGGAAAAACAAGTAATATCCTCCAAAACAGAATCTTGAAAATAATTCTACAATATTATTTAATTTGCTTAAACTCTGTAATGATTTACACCAAAATTTTTCTTTTTTATCTTTTTTTAAATCTTTTAACAACTGATACTACAATTAAATAGCAGTGTGTGATTTTTTATATTCAATAATAATTTATAAAATAGAGATAAAATAATATTATTTTGTTACAATATAATAATTTGTAATAATATTTACAAGAAAATCTGTCAACTATTTTATTAATAATTAGTATCCAAAAAATATTAGATCCATATTATAATTCCGAATAGGTTTAGAAAATAATACTACATTTTCATCATATTCCCATTAACTTACCAGTGATTCATTCTGCAATTAAGATATCATATATGGTATATGAGATGATAGATACGGCGTATAACCTCGTAGAAACAAAATACAGCCGGATTTCACAACATTCCTCCGTCGGCGGAATGTGAATGTCTGTGTCAAGTTCTTGCACGCTTCGATGGCGCTTTTGAACTCCAACTTAGATGCATTCTAATGCGTTTATAATTTCATCCGGAACAGCCCATTTTTTTCCTTCTCATCTTCTCTCAATAACCGCATTTTTCTCCACACATCCGTTACCCGACTCATTATGTACTTTTAATTATCATTACCTAATTGGCCGAAAAAAGCCATAACCCATTGAGTAATTAAGCGCGTAAATAGAGCCCCGGAGCGGATGATCCACTTTAGTCAAATGATTTGGTTTTATTGTTTCTTTTTTGGGTAATTTAATATTCGTTTTTTAGGGATTCGCTGACATGCTAGAATGTGTAATTGAATGGAAAAATTGTATAATTATAAGTTATAGTCGGCAGATTTTTACGAGAGAGAAAAGAATGTTTAAATTATTGTTTCTTTTGGTAACCTGTTTTTTTTTTCTTTGTATAGATCGGCCGCATGCAATTTGTGAATTATATGAATGAATCTTTCTAGCTTTCTCAAAATATTTAAGATAATTATAGGGATATTAGGCTACTACTGTGCATTTGATGATCCTAAATGTACAAAGTCTAATTGTATTCCATGAGAACTATGAGAGTAATTTTGGGTATTGTTATTAATCTAAAATTACTAATTAATCATAACGTTGATACTGAGTGTTAATGAAACCATAATGACGCCTTAAACTGAATTGCGAAAATGTCAAAATAAAGCTATTCCACAGATATACATGTAAAAATGTCATATTTGACATAACTCAATGAGTATAATAAAGTTCTTCTTTAGTAGATATAATGAAATGATGAAAATCATTAAGCAGAGCTTCAGTGGTAATATCCTCAACGGACTTAAATTGGGCAAGAGTGGAAGATCGTCTACGTGTGAACTCAAGCCTTTCTATGTGCGTTCAATATTCTTGTGAATACTTATAGAATAATGTTTTATTTAGAAAAATTGTGTAAGCATATTGGATAAATAAATACAAATACAAATACATAGTATACACTGCATATGTTAAATATTGTACGTTAATTTTTTAACAATTGCATTTTTGTCTGAGGTAGGCTCAAGTTGGATTAATTTTTTTTATCTTTTGTAGGAAACCCTATAGAAAATTTCATTTTCATATGTTTAATTCTGAAATATGTTCTACGCATGTTATTAAAAATGATATCCATTGATAAAAAATATTACCTTCTGCGCAATTACAAGGGATGGTAGGAAAGAAGTACCCGTTTACACAATGCGGAGCGCTGGCGAATAGACTAGCCGGTGGATGTATGCTAACATGTTCAGTTGTATTTCAGCTGTCTATGTACAGAATTAAGTGTCGCTGATATTGACTGTACTGTTTATTTGAGTGTTTATAATATTCAAGAAAATAGAGAAGCCCACTAGTTGTGAAGTTAGGGCCGTGTTTAGATTTCTCAATGCAAGAAATGTTCGACCTTGCAATATTCAAGCAAATTGAAGGATGTCTATGGAGAAAATGATATGATGTGTCTAAAGTTTTGACCAATATGTAGCAATTATCAAACTTAAAATATAAATATAAAGTTGATACCGACCGTGTACACGACTGTGTACATTATGTCGATCTGGTCGTTTAATATGGAAATAGTGTGATTAGATTTGGCTTTAAGAATTTCTGTCGCTTCCAGTTATTCATTTTTTACCTTTAAGTTCAAAATTAGGACTACTGTACCGTGTACAGTAAACAATATGATCTTACCAAATATCAATTAAAAGGATTTGAAAACAAGCTAATTCTAATTTATTATATTACATTTTAGATTATTCTTTAGTTTATTAACAGAAAAATTATAGTAACTTTAATCATACAAATATAGTAGCAAAATAAAGTTATCGTTGTCATTATATTCTAGATGCACCACAATGTAAATGGCTCCAAAGAAAAATTGCTTTAAGAAAACAGTTAAAATAGCATTACTGGTTCCTTAGTAATCTTCCTATTATCCGCATTTTATTGTTTGATAACAATGTCAACATCTACTAAGAGTTACTGATAGTGCATTAACAAAGATATTTATAATTTACGTAAGTAAAACCTTTTTTTGGCATAGTATTTCTATTATATACATAACTTAATTCTATACTCTACTAATTCTGTTTTCTTAATCCTAGTCCTTCCTCTTTGCCGCCCGGCCTCGCCTTCTCTCATCCAATCTCTCACACTTCTACATCCATCCACAAATCCTTTTCAATCCTTTGCATTCCCCTGCCAGATAACACTACGTATTCTTCCTGTCCTCTCACAACACGAATTTTCAAATTCCATTTTCTCCTTATCTCCTCGTACCACATTTTGGCCTCACCCTCTTTTCTCTTCTGATCTTTCAGGTACTTTAGCCTTCTTCGATATACCTGCTACTCCTATAGCCCTTATTATTTATATTCACTCTTTTCCATACATCCTGGTCTGTCATTTCCCTCCACCTCCTTCTCCCATCCCGCCACATTCACCCCTTGCTGCAGCCACTCCTTCATAACAGACCCAGCTTCTCATACCTAATCCTTCTTTCCGCTCTCCATCTACCTCTATCCACACTTCCCTCCCATACCTCCGTCACCAATCTTTTCTCGTCCAATCCCCAAAATTTCATATCATACCCAGCCACTCTCCTTATTGTTTCTCTCCATACGCTCTCCCTATTAGTGTTCTGAAGCAGTATGCATTTAGACGTTGTCTTCTCCACCCACATCTGCTTCAGAAACAACCACTGTTTTCTTTCTAAACTTTTTTACCTGCAGAAAAATATTTATATTTATAAAAATATTTTTATGAATAATTCTTTAAAGAAGCAACGTATGTTATTCTATTACTTATGTAATTGATAGATTTATCTAAAATATTGACGATGGAGGCTTCTACTTCGTTATACATATTCAATCACAAAAAATTTTCAGAAAAACGGCAAAGGATATATTATCAAAAACTACGACTTCATTTCCATTGGTTAACAAGAACAAAGAATATTCCACGCTTAAGTCACTAAAACAAAAAGACGTTTTTTACATAAAATCCGATAAAGGTAATGCAATAGTTATTGTTAATAAGTCAGATTATTTTAAAGATGTCAATTTATTATTAGAAACAGGCCCTTACGTAGATGTAGTAAAAAAACCCTAAATATTTACGACAATAATATCAATAACCTTTTAAAAACTCCAACATCTTTAATTGATAAAAACACCAGCTGGAAACTAAAAATGAAAAATCCAAAATTACCAAGATTGTATTGCTTGCCCAAAATTCACAAACCCGGTAACAAGTTAAGATCTATAGTTTCAAATATAAACTCCTCTACATATAAAGTCGCTAAATGGCTCGTTGAAAAATTCAATTCTTTAAAAATTAACAATGGCTTATCAGTAAAAAACTCAGTCAACCTTACACAACTATTAAAATATATTAAAATTAAACCAGACGAAATACTAGTGTCATTTGATATAGAATCTCTGTTTCCCAGTATACCAGTTGAAGAAACTATAAAAATACTTCATAACATTTTAATACAAAATTCAATTCCAGACGAAGACATCAAACAATATTTCGAATTAACTAGACTCATCATGGACTCAAATGTTTTTGAATTCAATAATAAATATTATAAACAGACGTTTGCTACAGCTATGGGTAACCCTTTATCCCTTTTCCTAGCCAATATTTTCTTAAACAGTTTAGAAAACAATGCCAAAAATTCTATAAATAATTTTCCCCGGGTCTGGTACCATTATGTAGATGACGTTTTTGCCATTATAAAAAAGAATGACCTAAACAATCTATTATCTAACGTGAATAATCAATACGAGTCAATTAATTTCACTACAGAATTTGAAAAAGATAACAAACTCCCCTTTCTTGATTTAAATATTTATAGAGTCAACAATAGTTTAAAATTTGATATTTACAGAAAAAATACATATACATTTAATTACATTCACGCAAATTTCCATAGCTCATGGAACCATAAATTAGCAGCATTCAACGCCATGATTTATTGAGCAATTAATCTTCCATTGTCCGATATAAACAGACAGAAAGAAATAAAGTTAATTTTACAAATCGCGGAAACTTTAAATTACATCAAAAACATCATAAAGAAATTAATTAATAAACACGTAAATAAATTTAAAATTAACTCCATAACCTGCTTATAAACCAACACAGAAACCAAACAAAATAAATACATTAAACTTATCTATACACCCTTGTTTGAACATAAATTAAATACATTATATAAAAAAAAATTTAACCTTCGCCCGGCTCTCTACACAAATACAAAATGAAATTACTACTAGGGAATACTATCAATAAAACTGAAGATAAAGAAAAATCAGGGATATATTCAATTAGCTGCAACACTTGCCAAAAAACTTATATAGGGCAAACACAACGAAACCTAGGAATCCGATTTAAAGAACATATTTACCATATTAAAAATCAAAACCCCGAAAAATCAGCAATAGCCAACCACACTATCACAACAGGCCATGAATTTTCAATTAATAATACAAACATTCTAAAACATTCCACAGGATATAAATTAAATATGTTGGAGGCTATTGAAATGAAAAAACAGATGTATAAACTTCTAAATTTCGAGTTGACCCCATTAAATAATCGCTTATTAGACTAACAGAAATTGTAAAACTTTCTCAGTAATTCCTTAATCCATGTTTTCTCCCAATAATTCCTTTAGGTATAAATACGCCGCCACTGTTTTAGAATAAATTAGTTATAAGCTATTGATAATGGGTGCATAGTACCCGAAATGTACATCTAGTGAAATAAAAATTAATTGTGAAGAAAGTGTTAGTAATTTAATCAAATTTTAATTATATCTTCACGTAACCCAACAACAAATTTCTATATTCATCCCTGGAGTTCTCAGTTACGTTAATAGATTTAATAATATGTATCTATACACTTTAAAGTTTTTCTTTGGTGAAATCTTGGTTAGAGTATGCATGGAATATATATTCGCCATATTTTTAATTTTAATTTTGAAGGATTCATATTTTACGTATGAATTTCTCATTAATTGATAAAACGTATTAATTATAATTATGGTTTCGATCATTAGTACGTATTAATAAAAAATGTAAGTACTGAACAAAATACATAGTATGGTATGAATGCAATTGTTTATTGCTATTAAATTTAATCATTAATACAAAGCCACTTCCAATTTTAACAGTGACATATACGTATTTTAAAAAGAAATCCATTATTTTTTCATGAAATTGAAGGAATTACCACAGTTAAAATTATTCGATTTAGGTCAAATATGCGTCTCCCGCAGGGGTGGCTGACGTGCGCAGCCATTTGGGAGTAGCGATCCCACGTACCCGAGCCGTACACTGCACACACACGCACATTTGTGAAATACACATGCACACAAACACACACACACACACACACACACAAGCACAAAGAGACTGGGGGAAGGACGCTGATTTCCAGCCTACAAAATAATTTGACTCCTATTGGCCAAAGCTGGCAGTTTCTGGGCGATTCCTTCCTTCAGATGATCCAATTGTTGACAGTAGAGTTCCGAGTTAAGAGTGTTACCATAGGGAGCAACTTATAGTAGATAATTCCCTGCCAATCCCATCAAACACCCAAACAAACAGGAAAATCTTCGTAGCCATCAATCCTGGCTAGGCCACTGATTCCGCCAGCTCACCGCGATTTTACCACCACCATTTTCGTTTTACATTGTCTACTTTACATCACCAGTCACCAGCGGCTTCAGAAATTGGTCAATTGGTTGCGATTCAGCATCGATTCCCAGATGGAAATTTGGTCCATTCGTTTTTTTTTTCGTTAACCCATACATCAAGCATTTTTTGTAACCAGCCTTATTCAAATATAAATCCCAGTATATTGTAATATTAATTTTATTTTTCTGAACTAGTTTCTGGCGTTTTGCTCATCATCAGCAGAAAAAACGTCTATCTATTACTGATTTATATTAATATTCACCCAGTAATATGGATTATTCTACTAATATTATTCAAATGGTTCAAAGCGGGTTGTTGTGCAATAGGTCTTTTTGTGTGTTTTTATCAAATGGTTCTAAACGGGTTTTTTTTTTGTAATCTTTAGCTCTTGGGCAATTGAAACTGTGCTTACATGACGGTCGGACCCGACACTGTCCATAATTTTATTGATATTTTCGACAATTGGCCTTCTAGTGCGTGGTGCATCTTTGACCTCGAAATTCCTGAACACAATCGACGAAACCAAAATTGCGCGTGATTAGATGTTCAGTATCAGGACCATAAATATTATTTATATTTTTAGTTGCGTGGCTGGCATTATTGCCTTTACCGAAGAAAAACTGTGTATTATAGCATATTTTCTATTTGCTAGTGTCCATCTTTGAAGCGCGCTCAAACTTATCACAAAGCCATCAGAAATTTTTTAGTGCGATATCTCATCTTTCTAACGCAATCTAGTAGAATCACACGCCGATGGTGGCGCATTCGGTTATGGCCCCGAACTGACGTGCAGCAACGTTGGTTCGGGTCAGTAATTGGATAGGTGACCGGTACCATTCACCATTGGGATACAATGAATGGTGCTTTAGAGTGACGGGGGCGATCACACACAAAATACACAAATCACACGGCGGAAGGACCATGTGGTCGATAGCCAAACACTACTACTACTACTTTTAGTAGAACCTGATCGCACTTATACAACACGATATACAAATAACTAAAGGAAAAATAAGGCTTTTCCTTTTACTATTCCTTTTCCATTGTAGTGTGTGATTTTTTTACAGATTTTATTGGTTTAATGATACACTACTTTTTAACGTCCTATATATTTTTTAAATCCTTTACCTTACATAAGACTAATTTATAGTCTGAACCTGTCTAAATACACTAAGATTTTGTAATTTATGTCATTAAAAGTGTCATAAATCGAAATAAGTGATTAATTTATCTTTATATTTTTTTAAGCTTTATCAAACATGGTTCAATATATAAAAATAAATTAATGAAAAATTACAAATTTTCATGGAGAAAAAGCAATAACATAATTTTAACACCATGCTGACGGGCGGAGTTCACGCTTGTAGATAATCTTCCACCCAAACCCATTTAAAAACAATAAACAATTGTGGTAAAACGTACTAAATACTAAATTCAATACCTACAAAATATACTATATTTTCGATTTTGGTCCTATACAAATAATATTCAGTGTTTCTTAAAATAAATGTCTTTATTATTTAATTCATTTAAATTGTATAAAATCAATTGCCGCATTTTTACTTTCGATATCTTACACATTTCCTAAGGCTAATTATTATTATTAATATTATTGCCTACTTAGTTATGTATTAAACGATTATTATTATTAGATTCATCATTATTTTACATAATATTCGTTATTTTCAAGCCCAATGCAGTTACAGTTTAGAACCAATAATATGGTTGAAAATACCAAATTTCCTCTACAGCAGAAGCTATTTCTCCATTGAATTAAAATCCTTTAATTAAATTCAATTTTATACATTTACAAAAATTACATATTTTGAAATTATTAGTTCAGTTTATATTAAGTTGGAAAATAAGTGCGTAACATTTTAATCAAAGACTTTTTTCAGACAAAAATCAATAGTTCGAAGAAGTTGTTGATCCAGATTTTAAAGTCCTCTTCATTGCCGAAGACCTCATATGGTTCGGTAGGGATCAGAAAAGATGGTAAGCCTTGAGTGCAAGATCCGGATAATACGGCGAATGCTGAAGGACCTGTCATTCTCTTGGAGTACAGATTGGGCGAACTATGTAACGAGGGTGTAACAACGTTGTCGTGAATGGTTTGGACTTGTCGATGAAGTTTTTTGGGCCGAATGGCCTCTTTTACGCAGTATAGTTGGGCTAAGTAGAGCTCTTTGTTGACCATGGCATTCCAGTGGTATCAAACGCAGATCATGATCTTCTCTGGATGGAGGTCAGGCTTGACTTTTGGCTTTGGCGTATCTCCTGGAACCACCCACTTCTTTCTTTTTATTGAATATGCACCGTTTCTCGTCTCACGTGACGGTACAAAAAGCGCTGTTTATGACATTGTGTTGCTTCATAGCGGGCGAGATTTTGGGAAACAATTTGAAGGCGACTTTCTTTGTTGTTTTCGTTAAGTTCGTGAGGCACCAAGGCTCCCATTTTTTAGACAAAACCGATTAAATAAAGATATTTGAGAATCTTTTTATGATCCGAGTTCATTTTTTCAGCCAATTTTTGTTTGGTGGCCATCCTCTTTCAAAAGTGCTTTCAGAAGCTCTTCGTCGAATTCAGTACGTCTTCCGCTGCTGGGCATGTCGTCGACGTTAAAATCGCCATATTTGAACTTTGCAAACCATTTCCGTGCTGGAAACTTACCTAAGATACCTTATCCGTATACAAATATCCCGTGGCTGCTTCTGCAATATTTTGTTTTTGGCCTCGAATAAAGGCAAAGAACTACAGGTGTCAAAAATGTTACTTTTTACCTCCTGAATATTACATCAAAAATAATAAAAAATTAAATTACTCAAAAATACGATTAGCACAGTTTTGTACAGTTCTATAGAAACAATATTATACACTTTGTCACATAGCAAAAAATTGTTGTATTTGTTTAACAGGTTTTAAAATTTCTAGTAACATTTGGATGTAGATCTATATTTTGCAATGTAGTTTTCTATTAACTGCATAGAAAACTTACAAAATGTATTTTTGTTTTGCTGACGTGAGGCTTATAACTAGAGAGCGGATTTCTAGCATTATGCCTATCCATAATATTAATAGCATCGAAAAAATTTCTAAATATCTATACCAATCTTGAAGAATGTGATTATTTAGCGCTAAGTTTTTTTTTGCTTTTTTTTGCTTATTTTAGTTTCTGATGCTTATTTAGAGCATTTTCTTAAACATTTAATAAAAATTTCACGCTGATATTAAATTAATGTGCTAAAATAGAAAATATTCGTAAAAATCTGTATCCCATCATTTATAGATTATATTTGTATTACATATTTTCTTCATGTGTTTTGACAACATTGTTTAAAATCTTCACAATATGATACAATAATTATAATGAATTTTATTATTAATAAATATTAATATAAATTACCAATTTACAATGGATTCGTTTATAAATAAGTATATATAATAGACCGTCTCATTATTCAGATAATACAGACGAACTCTTCATGATATTCCGGATGTAAACGTCGTTAAACTAGGCCCAAACAGGGGCCCCAGTAAGTATTAAGTGTAAACAAATTTAAGGGATTGCTAATAATCAAGTGTTCTACAACCGTATCAATTTTCTACTCTCGGCAAAAATACGGATGGGACGACTGGAGCATATTTATCGTTTTCGTTAATTTTCATATTCAAACTCGCATTCATAAACCGCACTATTGAATTGACATTCCAAAAACTTTGCTTATTTATCAAAAATTACTATATGCGTGAATCGTATAAACCTGGGGAATCTCAGATAAATTATATTATATTATTCACATGTATATTTAACCCATAATGCAAAAGGTGAAAACCGCAATACAAGAATTAATTAGAGACTATTCAGAATTAACAAGTGAAAATAATACATTATTTTGTAAGGCATGTTTAAAAATAGTAAGCTTTATTTTAGTTCCCAACTGCATCCTAACTAGTCAAGACATGTTATAACAATAATAAAATGTATTAAAATCCTTTAGTTCGTTGTAAAAAATTAAATAATAAATTTAAAAATACGAAAACATTTCGTGAATCTACAACAATGAGTCTTACTAAGAATACAAAACAAATTAATTTGAAACAACTACTTCTCTAGCTAATACTTTGACAGACATTGAATAATACAAATTAATTTGCGTGTTACAAATAGTACAACTATCAAAGCAACACTAGTTTGAACGTATTTCTTTCTGTAAAATGAACTAAAAATGATTTAATGTACGTTAAATAATTTGTGAGTGACTATATTATGATAAGTAATTATGATAAGTAATATAGTCACTCACAAATTATTTAACGTACATTAAATCATTTTTAGTTCATTTTACAGAAAGAAATACGTTCAAACTAGTGTTGCTTTGATAGTTGTACTATTTGTAACACGCAAATTAATTTGTATTATTCAATGTCTGTCGAAGTATTAGCTAGAGAAGTAGTTGTTTCAAATTAATTTGTTTTGTAGTCTTAGTAAGACTCATTGTTGTAGATTCACGAAATGTTTTCGTATTTTTAAATTTATTATGTTATAACAAAACTACATCAAGAACGTTTGAAAAAGTTCAAAGCTCAACTAAAAAAGCAGCACAATTTCACAATCTTTAGCATCATATTCAACAAATTAAATTCACATTTGTGCAAAATACTTTTAGATTCGAATATCCCTTTTAGAAAATTACAAAATAATGCATTTAATCTTTCTTGGGAAATTATTGTAAAATGCGCATTCCTGAGAAAAAATTATGTAGCTCTTGCGTACTGTGAAACCATACAAAAAATTAAAGATATTATTAACAATAATTATATGTGATTTGGTGTGGATGAAACCACAGACGCTTGTTTAATTTAATAATATTAGTTTAACATGAAGACATCCGACCAATAGTATTTTGATATATACAAAAGAATTGAAGAAAACTGATAATAACATTATAGTAACATTCATAAATGATGGACTGGCAAGCTTATTTTTGCCGTAGACAATACCAAGTTACAAAATTTTACTAATAATGCATTTTGTGCATTGTACAAGTTTAGCACATGGATAGAAACGAATTTCTGAAACTATAAGCATGAAATTTCCATTTGTAGATTTAATTAAATATGGGAAAATAGTTCTTATATTCTACTGTAAGTGCAATTATTCAAGGAGTCATTACCTGATATCTCACTGCCCCATAAACCAGTGCTAACAAAATGGGGAACTTGTCTATATGCTACGATGTACTATGCGAAGAATTTTGAAGAATTTAATAAGGTTATATACAACTTTCCCGAAACGACAAGCAAATCAGTTAATGTCTGTCAAACAGTTCTTAAGAAACAAGAGCTTCCTTCAAAACGATTTAGTTACATAAAATCGCGTTTAAATTTTGTGAGCAACACAATCAAATCTTTATAAAAGCAGATTCAATTTAGAAAATACCTGGACGCATTGACCAAAAAATCAAAATAATATCGAAAGAAGCATTCGGTGAAAACGAAGGATTTTTAATAATAAATAAATTAAACTTGATTTCAAATGGATCCAGCTATAATTTAAAATAAAGAGAAGCTTTACCACTTTCAAACATTTATTGAGCGTCAGAAGTAATAATTTTTACAATTAAACCCCTAGATCAACGTTTAATGATCTACTTTTTTCATGAATAGATTTTAGTTATTTCAAAATGTATACAAAATTACAATTGAATTTTTAAATACTTACATAACTTTATATATTGCGTAACGAAAGTATGTTTATTTTAGTTTTCAGCAGAATTTCTATGTAAAATATGTTGATAAACGTGTAACATATTAAGAAAATATAGTTTTCTTTAGTGCTTTTTTCGTGTTTTTATGCTTTTTTAATGCTTTTTTTCTCTAAATTTTGTGCCTTTTTAAGTGCTTTTTTTCATATTTTTTAAGCTTTTTTATCCGCTCTCTACTTATAACTATAGAATTGAAAATTAGTTTATAAAATATTTATCCAATTTGTTGTTGTTTCGGGTCGCTAAAGATCCTTCTAACTAGATTAATATCATTTATTGTACTAAATCTCTATTTAACTACAGTAATATTAAATTTCAGTTTTCTTTTAGCCATATTGTTAAATACGGAATTTTCTTTTGCTAAGTAATTGTGATCCTTTTTTTGAAAGCAAGCTCCATTCTTTAACATCCTGCCTTAAAGCAATGTAAATATTTCATAAAAGCTAAAAGGAATGTTTAATTATGTTTTTTAGGATTGTTTAACTCCATTGGTTTATTGTTATAAATTCTTCATTAAGGATGTAAATTTTAGAACATTTGAACATCAACCATGGTCAACAAATTGTTAAGGCTAACATGTATTTTTTGAATATGATTTTATTTCTAGATTATGAATTATTATTATAATAAATTGAAAAATCGCTGTGAACAATTTTCAAAGGAGTGTAAGATTGTAATTAAAAAGCGGTATAATTTAAAAGTGTATATATAACGAGTTACAGTATCATTAAAGTCTCGCAAGCAAAACATGATTTATATCGATGAGGGATACTGGAATATATATAATTTATAATTTTGTTTTTACCTTATATCGTTGAGGCTTCTGATTCGTTATACATTTTGGAGTTTTTTTAGAACTAAAAGCGTATTTTAATAAAATATTAAATATGTTATTGAAAATAGACTACGAACAAAAAGTCAATCAATTCCTCTCATCAGCAGATATAACTGAAATCTTAGAAGATCCCACAACTAATTTTATTAAACAAATTAAATCATTCATTAATAAACCTAACTTCTTATTTCCTTATTTCCTAATTCAACTAAGCACAAACTCCTTCCAATACCTCCCAGATTTTATGAATTTACATAAATAGTAAGTTTCATATATTAATTCACCAGGAAAAGAAATCACTATAGAACTCAAATGAATTTTTGGATTACTAACCAATTTCAAAGATCCCTATTCCCTGTAAACTATTTATAATTAACTTAATTTTAATAAATCATTCCCGATATCCTAAAAAACATTGCAAAGTTGCAAGTTTTAATTCAATGATCCATAGAGCATTTAATTTACGCTTAAGTCCACAATTCCTACACACAATTAATCAAATAGCCGTAAATAATGGATACAAGAAAGAACTAATAAATGAACTCATAAACAAATTTGAACAACTTCAAAAATATTTATATGCAAAACAGGTTTCAACCAAATCAATCACCTATTCCTGTCTATAGCAAACAATTTGCTGGTGAAAATTCGCTTCAAGCTTGTGAAAATCGATTGTCTCATTTTTTTTACATAATTTATGCTTTTATGAGAGAGGCATAATGAAATTATCTTCAGAATGGCAACTAGTTATCGAACAAAACGGCGCCTATTTGACCCAAATCGGATCATTCTAAGTATGGTAATTTAACATTTTAATTTAATGCAAATATAATGGATTTCTTTATTCCAAACCCAGCAATCCAATATCCCGCAATATTGAAGTTAGCGAGCGAGCATCCCTCCGTACCCCAACAAATCTCCGGCATCCTCTAAATCCTTTACATAATCCTTCCAACCAACTCATCTATGATACAACCCTAGTTATCCCCATTCAAGAACGCCTTCGATTCCTATCAGAAAAATTCTCCAAAAATCCTTTCAACTTCCATATATTATCCCTTTACTGTCATCATAGAAACCCTAGTATAAATCCTAAATGTAAAAATCCCAATTCAACCATATTCGATTTCATATCATCATTTCATCCTTTTACACATTAACGACTGACGCCATATGACTGAACAAAATAAGGCAGAAAGACCTCTGGTCGATAGCCTTTTGACAGATTAACTCACTAACACCTCATTCATTATTCACTATGTTTTTGTAAATATTGTAAAATTTGTCAATAAATATATGTATCTATCTGGATTTCTTTTTACTACTACTTTTATAATAACTTTATTATTATATTAGTACTACTCCATTTATCAAATTAATATAGGATTTAGTGACAGTTTCGTTCTAACCAACGTATACTGGTAAAGTCAGGATCTTTACATAATTGCTTACATACTTTAGTGAGCACGCATTGAGTCTTATAAGTATTTCTGCTACATGGATTTGATATTTCTATCATAGGAAATCCTAATTGTCAAAGACAATTGGTGGTCTAGATAAATGAGAAGAGCAATCATGCCACTTTATAATTAACTCACAAAACACTCAAAGTATATACTATAGTTCTATTTGGCTTCTCGTAGTATAGTTCGCAATAAACAATGTGAAATGTTAGAAAGAGCGGTTGGAACAACAATTATAACAATAAAAGCATTTTGAATTTCTGTCAACTTTTATTAACTAGAAGAAAGAACCTTACGTTGAAAAATTAATATTAGAAATAAGCATTGGATTTAATTCTAAAATACAAGGGAACCAAAAAAGTATGAACATTTTAAAATTTAAATTATCATTAGTAATAATTTTGCACGTTTGGGGAAGATCGAGAAAATATTAAATGAGAAATATTAAAATACCTTTAAGTGCACGTCACGTAAATTAAGAGAACTTTGTAGCAGTAAGCATTGGACCAAGTCGCAAAATACCGTAATAAACCATAAATATATTAAGTATTGTTAATAGGACACCAATCATTTTTAAAACACAAGAAACATTTCTTATCCTAAAAAATATACAATCATATTTCAGTATTAAACATTTTTGAGCTTCTTAAATCAATACTTTAAACAACTCTTGGTAACAAACGTACAAAACTGTACAAAATAAATTAAAATACGCTATAATTTTGTTGTTTTTTTTTACATTATCGCTAAGGATCAAATGTCATTTTTAATCATTCATTAGGATGATTTCCTGTGTTAATCAATTTCAATTTGGTGAAATCGTACTTTATATTTTATTTGACTTCCTTTTATATCCTTACAGAGAAAAATACAGCAACTTTAATAATAACATATACCGTGTGTCCCGTTTGAAGACGCATCATAGGGAACGCTTGTAAAATTTTCAATTGCAGTTTGTATCTCTATTATTGAATGAAAATGATCAGAATAAAATTAGATTAGTTCCTTTACCTACTAAAGATATTTTGGAGGTTTTATTTTTGTTTCATCTTCATTTTTAGTCAAAATATACCTTAAAATATGTAAGCAAATATTTGATAATAAGATCCTCAAAATAGTAGTTGCCGTGAAAAGTCAGTGCTTGTCATCTAAATTATATAACCCACAAATAAATAATTAAATTAAAATGAGTGCTTACAACACAGAAGAAAAGTTTAGTGCGAGTTCAAATGCACAAATTCATTATTCTTGTTGAAACTAGTGAAACTAGTTGAAACTAGTTAACTCAAAGGTACAATTGCAAAATACAGAATAAAACTCTTTTTAGTATTTTTCATTTATTGTCTACAAGATTTCAAAACCACATCCAGTTAAATTACAATTATTATACTATTCCAAATTTAGAAAGAATGCTTATGTAAAGAATAAACATAAAGTGAAACCGATAAATACTTTAAATTGCTTTCAATAAAAATAAAATTCGTTATTTTCAGACACCAAATAGAAAGTACATTCATCTGTAAAACACACACTATTTGAAAATCTCTTATTCTCGTTACATTTTTCCACAATAATTTAACAACATTTAGACCTTGAATCAAGATCCACTGCTCAGCTCTTTATGATTTTGGCTTTTATAGGGTCGGTAACTATAAGCTTACACTTGATTTTAAATGTACTGTTATCCTTGCAACACATTTGTTATAGTTTCTTCAGATTTCCTCCCTTTATTCCTAACAATATGTTCATCGTTTACACAAACATTGTCCTCAAATTTCTGATCAATTCTAATAATTGTTGATTGGCACGGCACTTGACAGGCTTCAAAATTTATACTAAATAAGTCGCAAATGTCCACCAAAACTCAATTTGATGATCTGAACTTTTTCTTTTGTGCTGTAAGCACTTATTTTGAATTGAATTATTTGTTTGTGGCTTAATCAATTTAGATGACAAACACTGACATTTCATAGCAACTACTATTTTGAGGATTTTATTATCGAATATTTCTTCACACTTTTTAAGCTATATTTCGATTAAAACTAAAGATGAAACAAAAATAAACCCTCTAAAATAATCTTAGTAGATAAAGGAATCATTCTAATTTTATTTTTATAATTTTCATTCAATAATTGAGATACAAACTGCAATTGAAAATTTTACATGGGAATTCCCTATGATGCGTCTTCAAACGGGCCACACGGTATAGAATTAATGAATATAAAACAAATTGGCTAGTTATAAGAAATAAGTGCACTGAATTATTCCTTACTATAAAGAAAGTGCATTGTAAATGATTAACGTTAGTTTGTAGAGTATAAATGGGTGGTACCAAATTAACGAAAATCTGTTTTGATATATAAAATTATAAACATAAGTTTCCTTCAAGAACACGATAAAATATTAAGTGTAGTTACAATTTTAGCGCAACGAGTGTATCCAATTTTAGACTACCAGTACATTCCAGCAATATATTTAGTTCGTCGCAGGGGTGGCGCTTTTCATAAGTTTTTAGTCATTTATATATAGTTATATCCATTCATGACTAAAAAAGAACCGGCTGCGATTATAATGCACACCAAACCATCTAAGCGCACAAAAGTGGGCCAGGCAAATGTATGGTCGGCGTCGGCGTATTAAAATAAATGCCAGGTTTGTATTCAGCCGTTATATAAATATTTCAAATAATTTTAGACCGACAATAATAGCGTAAAATTTTATATAGGTGTAGTAAGTTGCGGTGCATAAAACTGTTATATGCAACTTTAATTGCAGCAGGTGCTGCGCTCTCTCTGGTAGAATTTACTCGACAGAGCTAAGATGTATGCAAGCAGAGATACAGGAAGATGATTTTGATGGCATATATTAAAGTCCCTCTAGCAGAAAAAAAACTAATAATATTTAAATTAGGATAACTTCCGTACAAACAGTATGTTTAATATGCAGGAGATACATTAATTACACCCTTCATTTACATTTAAAAAATAAATAAGCGTTAAAACAATAATAATTCAATTGTCCTTTAATAAATTATTAATTTATTTAAATCAATAAATTAAATTATTGTTATAGTGAATAGTCATTTTCTTCATATACATAATTAGGATAATATTTATTTAAAAGATTATACTTTTAATACAATAATAGACAAAAATAACATTTCAAATCGTCGTACTATCATATGATTATTAATAAATATTATATTCGAAATTATTAGGTCCCAATTTCTTTATTTTTGTAAAGGACGATTTTATATTTTCCAACGGTGGTTCGTTTACGTTGAAAATTCGGTCAACAAAACAAAAACATTCCGATACCGGGAATCGAACCCGAGCCTCCTGGGTGAAAGCCAGGTATCCTAGCCACTAGACCATATCGGATTGATGACAAGTAGTTATATTTAACACTGAATTAAAACATATAAGAAAGTATGGATTATCACGTAACAATGGTCATAATATTTACTCTCTGTTTCTATTAAAAAATTGACTATCATGAAAGCTTTACATACCTCTTCTGTCGCAATAATGATATAATTCCAAGAGCATGGTAAACAATATTAAATTCAAAAAGAGCTCATGATGAATTTTGCGAATTAATTTAGATGCAGGTCTATTAATTCCCACACACGTGGATTAATATTTGCAACTACTTTCTTAAAACTACATATTTTATGTACATAATATAAAGGTATAGAAATGGCGAGATAAGCTTTAACACTTTTTATATTTTGCATTATACTGATTTCTTAACTTATCTTCAATTTTCGAATTAAGTCGGTTATTTGATCTAATAATGTTTAATAATAATTTATATAAAAAAATCACTACATAATAATAATTTTGTCCGTTTAATAATCTACATTTACATTTTTAAGGCGCCAAGTAATCTTTATTTTTTACCCCCCTGGGAATTTGTCGCAGGGAAAATTACTAAACCCGGTTGGAATTCAAAATAAAATTAAAAGCGTTCACAAATGATTTAAAATATGAATTTATTAATTAAATTAATAATATTCGGTTGCCACAAAAATTACAATTAAATAAAGGTAGTCGTAGAGCGGCTAGATCGATTAGTTAAAATCTTCGAATTTAGACTAGAAAATTGAATTCAAGCTTAAACATCACAAACCGGAGGTTATCAGTGGTCACTGTTAAATAAACAACGTATGCCAAACACCGGCGAAATGGCACGCTCTTCGAGATGACACAAACAATATCTTAAGCCTAGTACGGTAATTAATAATTATTCGAACACAAATTAAATAATAATAACAATTAACTAACTAACTATTCTCCTGCATGTAGACTTAAATTCCAATCAACCCTAAAGTTTATAATAATCCACGATCATTCTCTTACAAAGAGAATTATGGAAATATAAGGAACCCTCTGGCTACACTGTGTTTCCGTCGTGGAAATGGTACTCGTTTCGCAGCGCGACGGTCCGGTCTCCAACGGTGGCTCCGCAGTTTGAATTTCCCGCGTTCTCTGCAACCGAAGAAAAACACTACGCTCAGCTCGAGGACCAGCAGTCAGCTAATTCTACAAATTCGCTCTCTAATTACGTAGAGCCGGGGTAGGACCTGGACTGTTATGCGCCCCGTTGTGTAGGGTGTCGTACTCCACGTGCTTGTACTATTTGCACTTTGCACAATTTATTTTATTTCGTTAACAATTACTGGATATAATCAAAACTTGCCAACGCGCTGCCCCCGCGTCAATACCAATCTCCCGCCGGCCGTCTTTTTTTGAATCTTTCCACGGCCCGCCGTGAATATCCACGGCCTACCATATTTCCGTATTGCCTCAATTAATTGCGCGCGAAATATAAATTGGAACGGCATGGAAATATGACCGTTACACGCGCCCCTTTTTTGGTAAAAAATAGAACTTGTTTCTACTTTTTTTTTCATCCTGACAATTCTGTCGAGAACCCAAACCATGGTTTTATATCCTTAGAGTGCCAATTTCCAAGATTTTTGCCATCCATATCCTCCAGAGTAAACACAAACGAAATTTCGGCGCTAGTTTAGCCGTAAAGTTCCTGGCTCCATCCCACAAAACTTTGTTACGACACCAAACACGATCCCCTACTACAAAATTCGGAGCTGGGTGTCGACGAAGGTTATATGAACGAGTGTTTCGTTCGTATGCTTGTCCTAACCATCTCTTTACTTCTTGAAATAAGGGGGGAAGAGAATCCAAAGTAATGTCCTCCAAGTTGCGTACCCTACCGAAATAATCGCCACTAGCTGGAATATATCGACTAAAATATAAAGAAGCCGGCGTAAATCCGGTAACCTCGTGAACGGCGGTACGTAGAGCAAAACCTATCTTGTGGATCTCCTTGTCCCAGGTTCGGTGGTCGAGATCATTAATAAATGCCCTAATGGTAGAACCGATAGTACGATTATATCGTTCAACAAAATTAACTTGCGAATTTCATTTTGAGTTTGTAACTACAAGTGTGCTTTTATTTTTTGCTTTTGTACCAGGTCGTTATTTCTGTTACACGCGTCAAAATTTAATTACTTTCCGACTAATAGCGCAATGGCCATTGTTCCTTTCTTTTTTACGTCGGTGATGATTTCTTTTACCCTTATTTAATTTACATAAAATAGCTCCGGAAAATTTCTTATTAGAAGTGGTTCCCTTATGTTTGTTAATTAATTTATTTTTCTAATTTTGTAATAAATCTCGTATCAATATTAAAACTGTTTAAATTTTTAGCCGAATTAAACAATTAAGTTAATATTATACTTGCTTCATACTTGTTATACACCATTCAACCGGGTTTAGTAATTTTCCCAGTGCGTCAATCTCTTGAGGGGTAATAAATAAAAATTACTTGGCGCCATAAATAAATCGAACCTCCTCACCCACATCAGGGATTTTCTTGCACACAAATAATTTTCGGTGAATAATAAGCTATTGAAGTATGTGACGTGAAAGGCGTCATAGAAGATAACGGATGGATATTGTCTCTGCTTAAGAGGAAGATTATTACCAGTATCGATTATATGAACAGTTTTGTTTGTTCTACCGAGCTTCGTTCCTGATTACCATGATAGTTGTATGTATGTATGTATGTATGTACTTACTAACAATTTCAGTTAGCTCACGATGTTGAGTCTGAGAAAGGTCATCTAGTCCCGTAACCTTCAATTCATTCAAACCAACAAAAGGGCCATCCAGCTCAAATGCTGGATCTGGCTTTCCAGATAAATAGGATCCTGAGCAAAAATCTAATTTTATTCCAAACAAATGTCCGAAATCGACGCCCAAAATTAAAAACCGAGCAACGGATGGGACCTCAAAGACCTTCAGTGACAAAGGCAAACAGGGACATAGACATAACCACGGATCGACTGAGTTACTCCATCAGCTGTATCCAAACCTTTTATTGAACATTCATGAATTGTTAGAGATAATGACTCAATCATACTTATCCCTGGGCCTCCCAGAACAGATAAACTAGCTCCAGAGCAGTGCAAGGAAAATTATATATAGAAATATTCAGGAAGGGCCTCTTGTCATTCGAGTCTTTGACCAATAGGGGCGTGATCTCGTTATGAAATGGGGTCGGCTTGACCTCCCTGATCTTAAAAGAATTGACTTCACAAAAATCGGACACAACACCCACCCATTTAGTCCACTCCTGCTTATTTACTGCATATTTGGCCTTACCAAAGGGAGAGAGGTCGCGGCCACCGAGCCTCTGCCCTGAACGTTTCCCGAACACCTAGTACAGGCAGATAGAATCACACCAGGTTCACCACAACCATAGCAAAATTTCCATCTTTGTTCATTACAATTTGACGAGACATGACCACTCTGTTGGCAGTTCCAACAAATAACCTGATCTGTAGCACGTTTATCTAAGGCTGAAATATTTTGAACAACCGATGATTTCTGAAGGGGGATTGTACTTTCAAGACGACGACAGACTTCACGCAACTCCTCAACCGATGAAAAATCAAGTAACGCTAAATGAGGATCGTAGAACGGTAACAGATTTTTCTGGAGAATTTTAGTTTTCGTTTCTACCCCAGGTGGACTGTTTAGTCTGCGGAAGAGGCTTTCCATGACGGAAACAAAAAATATTATTTTTTCGTTCAATCCCTGCTTACGAGAGCGAATCATCTCCTACAAACTATCCTCCGCATCGTAAGGCAGAAAGTGCTTCTTGAGCAGGGACACTAAACAATCCCAACCCTCAATGGAATCTCGAACACTTCGAAACCACATCAATGCTCGACCGGTAAAAAGATCTGTTGCAGAAGCAAACAACGAGTCCTTAGAGACAATCCTAGAAACCTACATTCCCTTAACTCTTTCTAAAAAGTCAAAGAATGTATCTTCATTTCCATCAAAGTGCAGATCCCACTTATGGAGTTGTTTTAGCAACTACTGTGCCTGTAACAGGAATGGATGGTACTGGAAAAGAATTATTCGAAGTTTTCGGCACCCCAGTAGTTTTTGGTATTTTCTCATCAACCTCATCTTCCAGAACAAAACGGATGATACGCAACCTTGCTAGTATATTGTCACAAAGTCTATTAATCTATTAAAAAATCGGGAGAATACCAAATTTCATGTTCCGAATGTAACACCACATATGTAGGACAGACAGGTAGGAGTTTTGAAAAGAGATACAATGAACATTATAGAGCATTCAGACTTAGACATACAACAAGTTCTTTTTCAAATCATTTCTTAGAGTGTAATCATTCATTTCCACATATGGATAATTTAAAACTTTTACATTTTTGCAATAAAGGCCAAAGGCTTAATCTTTTCGAGTCATTAGAGATATACTGCCAAAGCAAGAACATTAATTCTAATCTGCTTAATGAGCAGACGGATTTAATTTCTTCGCCATTATTTAACCTCTTATAATGACATGTACCTCTTCTGAAAACACCGCACCTTAATCCGATCGGCATATTTAGTTAATCCATTGTAATAAATCTCAGTCCTAATTAGGTTCATTAAAAATTCATACCTCACCTATAAATTGTTAACACCCTGTATTCTTCTTCATTCAACACTTCATAATGACCTGCAAAGGTCGAAACTATAGTTGTGTCAAAATTGATAATATATTGTAAACTTTGTTTGTGTATATTATACAATAAATAGTGGTATAAAAATTTAAAAATTATTTTCATTTAACCTTTTTTATTTCGTTAACAATTACTGGATATAATCAAAACACGCCGACGCAC